>JAVQJG010017819.1:0-10203 GCA_036024015.1 Craterocephalus amniculus | reverse complement strand
AGGGGTTTGACACTGTGGCCTTCCTGTGTGGAGTTTGCATGTTCTCCCCGTGTATGCGTGGGTTCTCACCGGGTACTCCGGCTTCCTCCCACTGTCCAAAGACATGCATGCTAGGTTAAGTGGGCACTCTAGATTCTCCTTAGGAGTGAGTGTGTGTGTGTGAGTGGTTGTCTGTGTCTCTATGTAGGCCCTGCGACAGACTGACAGGGTGTACCCCGCCTCTCGCCCGTTGATGGCTGGGATAGGATAGGCTCCAGCACACCCGCGACCCAATTGGATTAAGCGGTACAGAAAATGGATGGATGGATGCTGAAAAGAAGCAAATAGATGGTGAAGGATCTGATTCAGACACACAGTATACAATTAAGGGGTCATTAGATATCTCAACTTTTTACTGTTTTGCAATAAAGCAGCTATCACCCAAAATCTAATCTAAAATAATTAGCTTCCAGGTTAGCAACTGTTTTCAAACAGGGACAGATGACTCTGAAGCATGTTCCTGCAGGCTTGATAGAGATTTGGAAGTGGCTTCATTTATTTATTCATTTATTTATTCTAATCAAGTCATGTTCGAAAAACCGACAAGGAAAAGCTTTGTGGTTCAGACTTATGCAGATTCAGATTGTCTTCATAATATGTTCAGATTAGGATAAAACTTTATAATGGTAAATTATGGCAACAAAAAATTTAAGATTTCTGTTCAAAGCTTTGTCCTTCATTAAATACAAATAGAATTTAGAATACCAGGACAGACTTATAAAAAAGGACTAACCCATTTTACCGACAGGTCATTGGTGTTTTGCATCTTGTGGTCACTACAAAAGCAAGGACTGTGGACCTATGTCACCATCCATGGATTCACCTTGAGTGCCAAAGTAGGACATCATGTCCTGTAAGGGAATAAGCACAAACTTAGAAAGTTGTCCACAAACTTCATGAAAAGCAGGATAAACAAACTATTGTTGACAGCAGACTCTGCTCTACACCACTGCCTCTATAGGTTTACTAATGAGACTGAATATGTTCTCTCCGCTGCAGGAAAGAGACTTTCTTCTTATTTTTCCCTCTTTGCTACATGACTGTGGAGCAACTGTGCCCACTGACCTTGCATCTGCCTTTACACTGTGGCTTTGTTGCAAAGAACAATTGGACTCTGCTCCACGTGCACCCTCTGCATACTGCAGCTTTGTGTATCTCTGCACTTTACGCTGCAGTCTCTAAGGGGCCTCCAGGGGCTCGGTTACTCACATGCATTAGCACTGAATCCTCACACACTTCAACCAGACATATTTCAACTGAAAGTTGCAGCTTTATTATAATCTGGCTGTGTTGGTGTCTGACTTCTCTACAATGGAACCCAAAGACAAGCTCTAAATAAGGAATTCCCAAAAGACACATCTCAAAGTGACATGTTTGTTTTGGTGGCTTGTGCACTTAAACATCTCCCAGACCACACATGCACTGTCACTTTAGCATGGTGCCATTTACTGCTGCTGATTTGACAGGGACTTCATGCCTGTGGAATTTAATTAGGGGTTGCATGCTTCCTGAGTGGACGTTCAATGAGCTCCGCCAACAGGAAGTAAGCCTCAGAAAGAGCAGCTGCTTTTACATGTAAATATTAATATAAATATTACAATGCATAAAATTAATTAACTCTTTCCAATTTGGAATATAATCAATTTTTTTAATGTGAAATTGTACCACACTGGTAGTACTCGTTTTTAGTCTCTTTGTCCATTTAAAGTTCTTTCCCTCTGGTATTTAGCCCATTTTCCTTGCACATCTTTTCGTTGTGGAAACTGGGAGCAACTTCCTGTCACACCATTCATCATCCACATATCCATCTTGCTGCCGTCTTTAGTTTCTAGGCTCTTAGCGCTCTCCCTGGATCCACCACCACCATGAAATGTTGTTTCTCACAATCTATCAGCAACTCAGTCTGCACTATGGCTGAGTGAAGCACACTGTATAGACCCTGGCTTGATAGATGGCCATGAAATCACACAGAGTCCGACAAACACACACAGATTATCAGCTGGAAAGTCAGGGTAAAAGGAATAAAATGAAAAAAACATCACACTATAAACAGAAAGTGTGAAAGTGTATTTAAAAAAGTAAATGTCAAATGTGTGCTGCCTAAAATCACTTGGGATCAGAGACAAATAACTTGTTTCCAGTCTGTCAAACAATTTTAAGTAGGAGCCTCTTTGTTTTTGGAAGAATATCTAAAGGTCATGTTCTGGTACACTGTGCTGGGACTACAAGGCTTAAGAAATGGAAGCATCACTCAGCTGGTTGGTCGTCCATTTCATTCCAGAGTGAAAAATCTGAACAGTAATTCCATAGATCCCTTTAAATTCAAGACTCTCAGGTAATGTGTCCCCTGTGACTGGGCTGATGTAATAGGATCACATTTCATGGTTAAATCATTACGTGACAATCTATCCCAGGTTTGTTATTTATAGTCTGTAATGGCCTGCCCAGGATGTAGCGTACCTCTCAGAGCTACATACACCGATACGTATTTGAGAGTAAAAATTAACTGTATACTTTGAGAAAACAACCAAAAAAGAAGCAAAGATAACACAGTGACACAAGTGTCACACTTTAGAATGAATCACAGGCACACAAAAGTTCAATATAGGTCAACCCAATCCCTCTAAGAGTCCATACAGGAACATCTGTCAACTCATGCTTTATCATATTCTCCCCATGCATTAGATGAAGTGACTCATGGCAGATTTATAACTACGATAATGCACTTACACTTACAGCTTTCTGTGATGTCAGCCATTAGTAATCATTTCACTGCAGCTCTATGTGTTGGATGAAACAACTGAGGCCAAGCATTTTCTAGTTGGCTCTTATTATCTCACAGTTTATAGCAGTCACTCTCTACATGACTTTGCTGCAGTTGCGCTCCCTCAAACAAAAGCCTTCCATTAGCATTTTGCACTGTGTGCTTAACGATGTTTAAATGCTTGGTATTCCTCTCTGTCACTTGAAAGGAAGCCGCAGTACACCGGCGCAGGACTCTCCATGACCGAGACTTGCCTGGCGGTGAATGAAAGGGCTTCTGTGTCTCCGAGCTCATGCACATCTTCATTTCTTTCAGCCTATGTGTGTTTGTCCATTTGTTTTAGCACATTCCAGGCACGAGTGTGTGTTGCAGACTGCGATTATGCCCATGGTAGCACGCACATGTGCAATCATCAGCTCCTTATTGTTATCTATAACATAAGACAAAAAAAAACAAATGTATTCTGGTGGACGAAGGCGGTGGAACTAAGAGGAAAGATAAAAGGTGCACAGTGAGAAGGACATGGGGATGGTTAAGTCCACCGGGGATGCTGTGTGTTCAATTATGCTTCAGTTTAGCATGAAGAGAATGCTGTTTTATTGTGTCCCTCTTTTGTCCTGTTTCTTCTTCTTCCTTCATTTTTTTCTTATTAACCAGATGGCTCTTTTGTGCTCTGTGTCCCTCCTGATCCCCCCCACACACCCCCCCCAGCAGTTCCCTTAACTTTCTTTGCCCTTATATCACATGCCAAAAATCAAAACAAGGAAAGAATAAAGAGTAAAGAGGGATTATTAGTTTAGTTGCTTACAAACTTTTTTTTCTCCCTCTCTCTCCGTCTCTCTTTTGTTCTTGGTTGGTGTAAAAGTACAAGGCTGACAGAATGATCAAACTGCTCTGGATCAAAGAATAGTGCTCTGCTTTTCTGAGTGATCGGGGTGGGATTGGATCCAGAGGGTTAGCTAATGTCAGAAAAACATCATGCATCTCTTTTCTTGCCATCTCCCACTGTCTGTCTTTTCTCCTTTCCTTTGTTTTTCTTCCCAAGTGCTATCCTCCTGGACACGCTTTCTGTTTCCTTCACGCCTCTGTTCATGCCTTCTTTCTTTTGTTCTTTTTTCTTTCCTCTCCTTTTTTTTTGTTAACCTGATCTACATCTGTCATTTACTTTGTTGCTTCGTATTTCTCTTCCTTAGCCTGCGTTGCACCTCCCTTAATCCATCCATCTCCTCTGCCCCCGACTGTCATATCCATCAACGTGTATCATACATTTCTCTTTTTATCTATATATTTATTTCCACCCTTCACTTCCTCTCTCCACCTGTGCCTCTTTCTCTCTTCCGTCCAAGACCCAATAGACTGACTGCAATTTTTAGTCTGAGTCAGAAATGGCTTATTTCACTTTCAAAATGAATTTTAAAATGATATATCAAAAATGTTACCAATAACTGGAAAGTGGTGAAAGATGCGTTTTAGTTCAGTTTTTTTTTCTTTACATTATTTTTTTTTTCTTGAAGAGGTGAAACATTTTACTCCCGCTTTGGTTCTCTTCAGAAAAGACCTGGATCATACCTTTGACTCGAGGCATTAACCATCAGGGTCAAAGCATCAGGGTCATTTGACATATAGTTTAACTAACATGGCAAGTGTGGAGGTAGAAAATAGGAGCAACTCAGTACATAAATGCTGCCTGTAAAGAGAAAACATGAATAAACAAACAGCAAACCATATTTCTCACTTGTTTTTAGAAGAACTCAAATTGCTGAAGGGTATGCTGTACAATGGTGAGGTAATGAGTATGCTAACTGTAATTCAGACCTATCTGCTGTTACTAAAATAAATGAAAACAACCCTTATCTATATGCCATTGGTATATCATGTATTTAGAAAAAGACCAGAGAATGGTGGGCATTTTTCTTATTCTTGGCACAAACATTATACATTTAATGCCACTTTTTTTTCTATTATTTACTGAGATTACTTACAGGAAAATCACAGTATGTGGATCTTGAATTCCAATTTCCACATGGAATTCATTAAATATCAAATATTTAAAAAAAGAAGATGATAAACAATAATATGGTTTTAAATCTGTTAAATAAGTATATTGCTTATTGGAATTAAACAGCATTTAAATAATAGTTTAGGGTGTGTTGGTTCTCTCCTGGTACTCTGGCTTCCTCCCAAAGTCCAAAGACAAGCATGATTGTGTCATTGGTCACTCTAAATTCCCCCTTGGAGTGTGTGTGTGTGTGTGTGTGCATGAATGGTTGTCTATCCCTCTGTGTTGGCGCTGTGATGAACAGGTGACCTGTCCAGAATGTACCCCACCTCTCGCCTGCTAATAGCTGGATAAGGTTCCAGCCCATTCGCGAGCCAGAACTAAATTAAGCGATACAGAAAATGGATGGATGGTTATTAAACGTATTTGTGATAATATTAGCAAAGCAAAGCAGGAATTAGAAGCTAATCTAAACGAAGGCAGGAAGGCGTTCTCTAATATTGTTGGCTGAAAGGACACGACGTAGCTCAGAGATACTGCATTCTTTGAAAAATTGGTGGCTTTGGTAATGAGAACAAGCGGATGCTGGAAGAGTTACAATTAGGAAGCCAGGTTTGTGCAGCCTCCTTCTGTGATCACTTCTGTCACTGATATATATATATTTGTTAAGGTCATTGTAGCAGCCAAAGAATTAAATTATACTGTTATACTATACAGGTAGAGTCCAAGTCATAACAGAAAATGACCCGAAACACCAAATAAGGGCATCGAGACAGAATCCTCTGAGCCTTAAATCCTGAACTAAAAGAAGCTGCAATCAGACTCCTGATTGAGAAACAAGGTTTCTTGCCGTCTGTTCTGTTACTTTAAAGTCATACTGTGGTTGTTGAAGTGCTCCAAATTTATCTGAAATCTCACACATTAACATCACATTGCCTGTGACATCAACAACTAATCTACAAATCTACCACTGATCTACATCTACAACTCCACAACTTTGAAAGGATTTAGAATCGTGTTCATATGAGACCTGAATAAACTTTGACAAACATGTAATTATAGCAACAGACAAAAGACTAAACTCACACATGCATACACAAACACTTCCCCTTCTCTAATTGTGGAAACCAGGTTGCAGTTCTAAATTTGATTCTGAAATGAGAAGATTTAGGTGTCACCTTGAAATGTTTTTTTCTGTTTCTTGCTACGAGTTTGTGTGAGTGTGTTTGTTTGAACTGGAGGAGAAGTGACAGGGTTATATTGTTCCCAGAACACTGCCTGCTCGGATGGTGTAGATACAATACAGGTCAACCTAATCCACAGAGGGAAGTGGGAGGGAGTCAGTCTGTGCCTCCATGTTCGCTGGTATGCAATATAGAGTGAGTTTGCTCATGCACTGTGTTCCAGTCTTTATTCCTCCAGTATGTATTAGGAACTTTTTTGTGGAGAAGTCCCCGAGGCTTTCTCTGTTCATCGCTGGCCAGCCAACCGCTTTTAAAATGCAGTGCATCAGCGGGACCGGGCCTGATGCTGTCTTTCAGGCAGAATGAACTTTTTAAGCGTCTTCGGAAATAGACGAAGGTTGATGACTGGGCAGGAAGGGAAAGTCGGCCAGCTGTGTGGCTGAGACGACAGCGGGGCCATGTCTCGTGGGTCAGCCATAAAAAAGTGAGGGTGGCCATCGAGCCGGCTGTTGCAGCGGCAGTGGTGTGCTCCACAATGCTTTACAGTTCCTGAACTGACAAGAAGCTGGATGGAAAACATGTCTGGCATCTTTGGGAATTGAAAAAAGAGGTAAATTCTTTTTGTGTGTGAGTGGTTAAATTTGCCAGTTTTGCTGTTTGATATTAATGAGGGGACCGGATTATTGATTGCTCCGTCACTGTTCACATATGATCTGACATGTCCAGAGCTAACAATCTCCCTCTACAGATCTGCTTTGTAAACAACATCGCCTCACTCTCAAATTGATTTGAAATGTAATGGGAACATAACATCATGGCAGACACAAATGATGCTTGAATGTACCTCGCTGCCCCCCAACCCTCCCCACCTTGCCCTGACTCTGATTCAGCCTGTCTCTGCTCCTGCCCAGAGAAACACAATCAGAGCATAAGCCACAGACAAATTCCTATTATATGTAATTTCATGGACAATAAAGCCATCTGAAATCAAAATGATACTCTGAATGTATTTGTGGAGCATTTGCAATGAGATAATTACAATTTTAAAAATGTATTTTTATTTACACTGATGGATCCAAATAGACAAATTTCTAGGAAATGAAGCAGAGGAATTGGAGGTGAGAATCGAAGAAAAAAAGCTTTATGACGGACACGTTTCTGACAGCATTAAATTCAGCAGCACACACTGCTCTTTCAACTCGAAATTAGCTTTCAACCACTGTCATGCTGTCATAGTGGGACATCAAAGGCAGGAAGGAGGAAAAAGTTCCACCGTGCATTTTTATTTTTCTTGTATAAAAAATTGTAGATGTCTAGCAGTCAGCCACAGTTTTATGTAACTTAATTTAAGCTCAGAAAATATGACTTTTAATAGTTAGCTGTGTCTTTTTTTTAGTGATGGTAAAAACTAAAACAAGCCCTGTCCTTTTCAATGTTCGGTTCTAACAAGTCTCATGTGACACAAACCTCCAAGATTGCTGTTGCTGCTGCTGTGATCATTAGATTAAAGCATCAGAGATGTTAAACACTTGCATGAGTGTGCATATATTGCCACACACACTGTACTACACAACTTTACACTGTTGTAATGAACATCCAGGTACTGTGGGAATGTTGCATTTTCCTCTTTTAACCCTTCTGTGTCACATGTTAATACAGTCCATCCGTCCACACACCTGTATGTTTTACATGTTGGACAGTGATGGGAATTCTGATGTTCATGGTTGGAAAGGTGTCAAGACTGATTTTTAGTCTCCCTCAGGGATGAGCAGTGATTTTCACATTTTCAGTCATTAAATTTCATACCAAATTTTTATACCTTGAGATAGGATCAACTTGTTCTAAGCAGCTGCTACGAGCTTGTGGTTATGCTTTTAACTGCTTAGACAAGGCTTAGATTTATACTGCAGTGAGTCAATGTCATGTAGAAGCTTAGTACCAGACGCAGGCTTTTTAACTAGTGATTGTCACTGCGATTTTTTGCAATAAATGAACTATTGCACCATGAATTAACCCTTTAGAAAAATATCCAAAAATATGAGGAAGTTGGAATGACCATCTCTGTTAAATGGATGTACATATATGTCGCAGGTTTTATTCAAATAGTTCAGAATAATTCCCTGTACATAAGGATTCTACAGTTTTAAGCCTTTTAGTATTTTACTGCTTGCAGTAATGTGCGACATACATCACTGTACCTTTGCCATAAACACCATAATTCTTCACGTCTTTGCAGCAGAAAAGACAAGCAGCTGTCTCTCCAGATTCAATCTCATATGTGTCCCACTGGAAATATTTGCAGGGTTGGTGATGAATACATAGCAAAGGACATGCCTTCTATTCTGATGTACATTTTCCTTTAGACATGATACATGAACCATGAATCACACCAGCAAATCCTCTCAGGATGACTTAAATCTCTGCAAAGTTGCAGAGGCATTGAGTCCATTTTCTTTGTTGCTCTGAGACTTTAAATCAGACTAGTGTCTGAGAGCATTAGGCTTCCAAGCAATTCCATAATTCATAGATTTCCGGTGGAGGCCCAGTGCATGAAACGTGTGGCCCCATAGATAATTTACAGCTTTATTTGCATCCATTGCTTCTGTTTGCAGTGCAGCACTGCACTGAAGTTGATGAAATTTCTGCAGATTAGTAGGAAGTCCTGGTAGTCCAGAGTCTTTCCACTGATATAGCCCCCATTATTGCATATTTTATCTGTTCTTCCTGTGCATAAATAAGTATTCTTCTCGGGAATACTATAATCTTGCCATCAGTTCAGCAAGTTATAACCTTATCATCTGCTTTTAGATATGATGATATTATATGCATTATGATGGTAAGAGCATTCTGTTAATCCAAACAGAAATTGACTACAGCGTCACTCCAATAAAATCAGAACTGTCCCCAGGAATTCCATCGACCTTTTTGGTTCGGTGCAGCAACCTCCCAGTGGACCAGCAGTGGCCTTTGTAGAGAAGTTGGAGATTGTGATTTAATGAGAATCACTTTTAAAAAGGGCTTTACTACACGGGCACTGACATTTATAATAAAAACAAACTTCAGGGTAGGGAATTAATTTTTAAGCACTTATTGTGCCTGATAGTGCCACATGCCATGTTTTGGTACTCCATTCCTCACTCTCCTCCACTTGACTTAATGTCTGAATTATAAAATGATTGGATGGTCAATAATGATTTCAGGGTAAGCCTAAACCTGAGTGAGGCATACAGCAGAAGTACAGTTATGTGATAAAGCAACACATCTGAGTGTGAACATATTTCATTTTCTCCTCAAAACATTGCAAAAAATGAGGGCGACAAAACAGACTTTTTAGATTATTCAAGAAACTTAAATATATAGGCCATTTAGTGGAAAAGTTAGCTAAATATTTAAGCTTCTAATACCAGCTGTAAGCAGAAATAACGTCTTGTATTATCTGATCTAGGTCATTCCACAACCATCCATTTCTACACTCTGAGCCATTCCATAGGGAATCTTCTTGGGATATTAGGATTTTTACCCTGTAGGAAAGTACACAAGTATTTTATATTAATTTTTGGGCAGGTGTCCTCACATTATCTTACAGCATACTTTAATACAAAAGAAATTGTTAACAAGTTTTCACAGAGATGAATTGTTTTAATTGGTCTGTTTTGAGCTCGAACTGAAAATAATTGGAGAAGAATGTGGACCCCGAACCCCTTCCAAATGTACAATATAGAATCTGATGGAACCTTAAAGGGAACGTATCATGCAAAATTTACTTTTTTAAGCGCTTAAATACCCGTTTTTGTCTTTTCCGAGTGTTCAAGAGTGCAGAAAAATGTAATTTATTCACTTCCGGTGCAGCATATAAATCGTATTGTTCTTTTTTGGTCATATTTTCAGTCCGTTTTGTTTTCACTGCTATCTATTACGTTTTTCTATCTATTACGTCGCTGTATTTGCTGCGGTTCCGCTAAATATGGTCATTGACTTCCGGGTAAACAGTTTCTGATCCGCAATTTTACCCTTCCCTTCGATTTTTGTAGTCCAACTGCAGTCATGCCGAAGTTGTGAGTTGACAAGACAAAATGATTGAAGGCGCGGTTCTACTGATTCGTCGTCTTCATTTTCCTACTCTGGGTCAGACTCTGGCTCGAACATGTAAGGCTGAATGGACGAGTTTTGCGTTGTTGACATTTTTAAGCTACTTTCTCTGCCAGTACAGAACCGAA
>JAVQJG010017803.1:0-13350 GCA_036024015.1 Craterocephalus amniculus | reverse complement strand
GTGTTAGTCTGGCCCCTTCCTGGTCCAGGTGTTAGTCTGTCCCCCTTCCTGGTCCAGGTGTTAGTCTGGCCCCTTCCTGGCCCAGGTGTTAGTCTGGCCCCGCCGCCAGGTAACGGATGGTAACGGGTGATAAACATGTAACGGTTCCCGGACCCTCCCCTGTGTGGATGTGACGTCACAGCTGTTTGGCTGTAAAGCTAGCTGTTGGTTTCATTAGCTTACATCATGTTCCTTCCATCAGGCCTCGCGCTCTCCGACAAACACGCAGAGTCACACGACTCACCTGATCAACGCGCACCCGCCGGTCGCTCAGGAACTTCTGTAGATGCCAACAGGCTGCAGCTGTTTACGTTGCGCCAGCTGACAGCCGTTTCACCGCTAGTTGGCGCTAAGTGCTGATTAGCCGCTAGCAGCTGATTAGCCGCTAACTGCTGATTAGCCGCTAGCAGCTGATTAGCCTCAAACTGCTGATTAGCCGCTAGCAGCTGTTAGCCATTAACTACTAGTTAGCTGCTAACTGCTAACAGTTCCCTGGAACAAACGTCGTGACTTCGCATCGAGCTCGCGAAGCTTTATGTCAGTCGTTAAATCCCGGAAACTGACCGGGGTCCACTGAGACCTACCGGAGGTTAAGATGATTACCGAGGAGCGCCAAACACCCGCGTCCCGCGAGCAGACTGTAGGCGCAATGCGCATGCGTTGGCCCGTGACGTAGACGTCTCACTCGGACCGCGGGCCAACGGAGAGCCGCCCGTTAGCTCTGCCCGGTCTGAAAGGGTTAATGAAAGGATGTAGTAAACTACCAGAACCCCATAGAGATTACACAGTCTGTGATTAACCCTCCACACACACTTTCCTTAGATGGAGTCCAAGCTACCGGGTTCAATGCACCGATAAACATACTAGAAGCTTTTATAGCAAAAGGAGAATCTCACGGAAAGGCTTATTAAATTCCCTCTTCAATGATATAAAGTGGAGTGGAGCCATTACAATTTATTATAATTCCTAACAAAATAAGAGAATTACATCTCAAGCTTTTACATAACATCTACTAATGCATATATATACTAGTGTTCTGACTGTACTATACATATGTACTGTACCTTTTGTTAAAAAAAATAATCTAGAAAATGTCAGACATTTATTTATTTATGGTTCATTTTGTATCATTTTAGTTAAAACTACAGTTTGGTATTAGCCTGGCTACCGCCACTAAAATTCGCAAGCTCCATATATATGCTTGCTTTATAGTCGCGATAGCCAGGCTAGTTTGTTATCTCTTAGATGATAAAATTGTTAATTTGGGTTACTCCTCTCTCAATAAGAAATTCATCAAAATTAATCTCTTCAAATTACGAGGTAAATTCCGTATTCATAAAGCCAAAATGTCCAATGCAACTCTGCCATTCCCATTATTTTTTAACTGAATTAAAAATATATTTGGAGTCTCTATTATATGTTGAATCCAACAAAAACAATGTAATCAATTTAACCTTTTTTTCTCATTTTTAAGATCTTTAGGATTTGTTATAATTCTTCGTTTTTATTTATCTATTTCCTAAGAGACTTATTTTAAGAAAAAAAAAAGAGAGCCAACAGGTTTGAACCAGACCAGTGTTTGTGATGTTTTCTGCTGTTCAGCTCAATAAAACACAATAATAAAGATTCTGTCAGATTTCTAAGTAACTGTTGATAAATAAAATATAGTTATTTAAAGATGAACAGCAAGATTTTGAAGATTGTGTCTTAAGGTTACAATGGAGACGTCGCATTTCATCATGAACATAAAACGCATAATAAAAATAACCGGTTAATCAGTTAACAACACCTGGCTGGCTAGTTACACAGTAACCTGGTTAGTGATGCTACTAACCTGGTTAACAGACGGTTAGTTACACAGTAACCTGGTTAGTGATGCTACTAACCTGGTTAACAGACGGCTAGTTACACCAGTAACCTGGTTAGTAGTAACCATTGTGACAGATTCAACCTTAAAAAAAACAGAATCATTTAATTTTGGCAAGAAAAGTTTTATTATTGAACATTAAAAATGAACTTCAGGTCCAGTTTAATTGTTTTAATAAAGTTTTATTCATGGCTCCGTTGCTGCTGGGTCCACTGGGAATATGCAGTTCCCACAACTCCCAGTCCGACCCACTTAGTCCCACTTAGTCCCACTTAGTCCCACTTAGTCCCAGTCAGGGCAGGTTCTGGCTGGTGCAGGTGATGTCTTTGCTGCTGCTGGTTAGCCCCGCCCCCTCGCCTGCCGGCTCCACCCCTCCCTCTTCTAGCCCCGCCCCCTCGCCTGCCGGTCCCGCCCCCTCCCCTCCCCCGCCCTGGCAGCGGTGCTTCTTGAGCTGGCGGGAGTCGGAGAAGCCGAGGCGGCAGCGGCTGCAGGCGTACAGCTTGACGCCGGTGTGGATCTGCATGTGGGACTTGAGCTGGTTGGACTGGCGGAAGCGGCGGCTGCACACGCTGCACTGGTAGGGCTTCTCGCCGGTGTGCACCAGCAGGTGGCGCTGGTAGTTCTGCGGCGTGCGGAACTCCTTGCCGCAGTGCTGGCAGCGGTGCGGCTTGACGCCGGTGTGCAGCAGCTGGTGCTGCCTGAGCTGCGAGGCCAGCAGGAAGCTCCTGCCGCAGACGGCGCAGGCGTGCGGCCGCTCGCCGCCGTGCCGCCGCAGGTGGCTCAGGTACAGGTGGCGCAGGTGGAAGGCCTTCCCGCACGCCTCGCAGACGAACGCCTTCGGCCGCTCGTGGCTCTTCTCGTGCGTCCGCAGAGAGCCGCTGCTGCTGAAGCTCTTCATGCACACCTTGCAGCCGAAAGCTTTGACCCCGGCCGCCCGGCGCCCGCCCGGCTCAGAGCCGGACTTCCCCCCGCCCGGCCCGGCGTGGACCAGCTGCTGGTGCTTCTGCAGCTGGCAGTTATAGAAGAAGGTTTTCCCACACAGGTCGCACATGAAGGGCTTCGGCACGCCGTGCACCAGCATGTGGCTCTTCAGCGCCCAGGTGCCCGAGAAGCCCTCGCCACACTGAGCACACCTGGGGGAGGGGGAGGGGGAGGGGGGACAGGGTTAAAAACACCACACTTACAGTCTGACAACCAAGGGCTAACTTAGAGCTAACTCCGGGCTAACTCAGAGCTAACTCAGAGCTAACTCCGGGCTAACTCAGAGATAACTCAGGGCTAACTCCGGGCTAACTCAGAGATAACTCAGGGCTAACTCAGAGCTAACTCCGGGCTAACTCGGGGCTAACTCAGGGCTAACTCAGAGTTAACTCAGAGCTAACTCCGGGCTAACTCCGGGCTAACTCAGAGATAACTCAGGGCTAACTCAGAGCTAACTCCGGGCTAACTCAGAGCTAACTCAGGGCTAACTCCGGGCTAACTCAGGGCTAACTCAGAGCTAACTCGGGGCTAACTTAGAGCTAACTCTGGGCTAACTTGGAGCTAACTCTGGGCTAATTCAGGGATAACTCAGAGCTAACTCATGGCTAAGTCAGAGCTAACTCAGGGCTAACTCTGGGCTAACCCCGGGCTAACTCAGAGCTAACTCTGGGCTAATTGTGGGCTAACTCAGGGTTAACTCAGAGCTAACTCAGGGCTAACTCCGGGCTAACTCTGGGCTAACTCCGGGCTAACCCCGAGCTAACTCTGGGCTAATCCCGGGCTAACTCAGAGCTAACTCAGGGCTAACTCAGAGCTAACTCTGGGCTAATTCTGCGCTAACTCAGGGTTAACTCAGAGCTAACTCCGGGCTAACTCAGAGCTAACTCTGGGCTAACTCGGAGCTAACTCAGGGCTAACTCAGGGTTAACTCAGAGCTAACTCCGGGCTAACTCAGAGCTAACTCTGGGCTAACTCAGGGCTAACTCGGGGCTAACTTAGAGCTAACTCAGGGCTAACTCAGGGCTAACTCAGAGCTAACTCAGGGCTAACTCAGAGCAAACTCCGGGCTAACTCAGGGCTAACTCAGAGCTAACTCAGGGCTAACTCAAAACTAACTCAGGGCTAACTCAGAGCTAACTCCGGGCTAACTCAGAGCTAACTCAGGGCTAACCCCGGGCTAACTCAGAGCTAACTCAGGGCTAACTCAGAGCTAACTCTGGGCTAACTCAGAGCTAAGTCTGGGCTAACTCTGGGCTAACTCAGAGCTACCTCTGGGCTAACTCCGGGCTAACTCAGAGCTAACTCTGGGCTAACCCCGGGCTAACTCAGAGCTAACTCTGGGCTCATTCTGGGCTAACTCAGAGCTAACTCAGGGCTAACTCTGACCCTGTGATGGGAGCGGCAGCAGCTTCTCACCTGAACGGCTTCTCGCCGCTGTGCAGGCGCAGGTGTCTCTGCAGGTTGTACTTCAGGCCGAAGCTCAGGCCGCAGGTGTGGCAGGTGAAGGGCTTTTCCCCGGAATGCACCACGCGGTGCTGCAGCAGCCCCATCCGGCACTTGAAGGCCTTGTCGCATTCGCCGCACTGGAAGGGCCGCTCGTCCGAGTGCGCCCTCTTGTGGACGCGCAGGTTGCTGGCGGTGGAGAAGCTCTTTCCGCAGGCGGCGCAGGCGTACGGCCGTGCGCCCGTGTGCACCGTCTGGTGCTCCCGCAGGCTCTTCTTGCGGGTGAAGCCCTTCCCGCAGACGTCGCACATGAAGGGCTTGACCTGCGCGTGCGCCACCTGGTGGTAGCGCAGCGCGGCGGCGGAGGTGAAGGTGCGCTCGCAGGTGGGGCAGGGCAGCGGCGTCTCCTCCAATCGGTGGGCGGCCTGGTGGGCGCGCAGCTGGCGGCGCAGCCTGAAGGCGCGGGGGCAGCGGTCGCAGCGCAGCAGCTTGTCGGGGTCGCGGTCCTGGGCGAGCGCTAGCTGGTGGGCCAGCAGGTGGCGCTGCAGCGTGGCCGCCTTGTAGAAGCCCTTCTCACACAGGCTGCAGGGGAACGGCTTGCGGTGCCGCGAGGCGTGTTTCAGCAGCTGGTGCTTCTGGTGGAAGCCGCTGTTACACAGCTCGCAGAAGAAACGCTTCTCCTTGTAGCGCTCCCTCCGCCTCCTCCGCTCCTCCTCGCGCTGCTCCTCGCTCACAGCTGCAGGGCAACAAACATGGCCACTGTCTCAAGTTCAATTGATTTATAAACCAGACTAACGGTGCAACGAACAAATAAGAAATTAAAGTTTAAAAACTATTAGTAAAAGGTGGAAAGAATAATGATAATAAAAGGCAGAGCTTCAGCCATGTCCCGGGGGAGGCGGGGGACATTGAGTCCGAATGGGCCGTGTTCCGCGCCTCCATTGTTGAGGCGGCCAGCCGGAGCTGTGGCCTTAAGGTCGTCGGTGCCTGTCGTGGCGGCAATCCCCGAACTCGCTGGTGGACACCAGCAGTGAGGGATTCCGTCAAGCTGAAGAAGGAGTCCTATCGGGCCTTTCTGGCCTGTGGGACTCCTGAGGTAGCTGACGGGTACCGGCGGGCCAAGCGGGCAGCGGCTTCGGCGGTTGCTGAGGCAAAAACTTGGGCATGGGAGGAGTTTGGAGAGGCCATGGAGAACGACTTCCGTACGGCTTCGAGGAGATTCTGGTCCACCATCCGGCAGCTCAGGAGGGGGAAGCAGCGCTCCATCGACACTGTGTACAGTGGAGATGGGGTGCTGCTGACCTCGACTCTGGACGTCTGGGTCGGTGGAAGGAGTACTTTGAAGACCTCCTCACTCCCACCAGCACGTCTCCAGAAGAACGAGCAGAGCTGGGGGACCCGGTGATGGACTCTCCTATCTCTGGAGCCGGATGGGCCGGATTGGTCGATTGGACAAACAGGGAAGGAGGTTGATGTTGTGTGACACAGCCTATATTTGGCATCGGCACCACTGTAGCAACATCCCTAAACTCAACCCAGTCCAGAACATTTCTTGTGCATTCAGTCAAAACCATGTGATGCAACATTTCAGCTCTTATGACACAGGGGCTGGCTCGTACATGCCCGCTTTGGCTCCTAGGTAAAATAGTGCAAATGGTATTATCAAAGCTTTTCAGAGCAAGTCTGAAAGGAGCTAATGGCTCTGCTTCTTTTTGTTTTCGGAGAATATGCCACTGACCTACATGGAGCTACTAGGCTTAGGATTATATCTCTTTCTTTACATATTGTCTCAGATAAAAAAGGTGGCTATTCATGAACAGCTGAATTTGAATGGAAACCTTGGCCTCTGTGTTGTTTTTCTTTTTCTTTTGTTTTATTACACAGGGAAAACCAATCAATAAGACGACCCCTGCTGACTCAAGGGAAAACACACTGAAAAACCCACATGAAAACATACGACTGGGCACGAAAATACGACTGAAACGGATCAATTAGTCACTGCTGTAAGCCCTGTTCAGATCATTTAAAATGTCTTTATTTTCATAGCATTGTCATTATGGCTTTCAGTGCATTTTGGCTAATTAGCCTTCTGCAGGAAGTTAGACGGAATCCCAAGTGGCTTTATAATGGAATTCCACCCATAGGAATTTGCTGTAAAATAAAATTCTCCATCACGGAGAAGGCGGAGAATGTCTGCCGCGGCCACCATAGCATCGCAAACGCGAACATTCAGTTTTAAGGAAGTGGGCATCTCCAGAAAGAGAAACCCACCCTTCAAAGACTTTTTCCCTATTGTTGCAATTGTTATCAGTGGTAAATCTGCCTTCGACATTGGGTTCAAATAGATGTATGGTATACTGATAATCGTTTCAACCTTGGAATACAGTACTTAACACTATCAGGAACTCTCTAATCTATGGATACATACATATATAACATTAAAAAAAATTCAATTTGGCATGTATAAGGTGCAAAACTTTTTAATCCCAACCCTTCTCCATTAATTCATACACACCTAATCATACTTTTTCCTGGATCTTTCCAATCTCAGTTCTTTGAAGAGTTTAATCTAAACCTTCACACCAGTGACTGAAATGTACATCCTTTTCATGGTTCTTCGAACACCCCTGGTTCTAAAGTTAATAATTCCCCCGTAAGTAGCTACAACATCCCCCCTATTGTTTGTTATCTGGTAGTTGTCTGTTCCTGGCTTTACTCATTAATGGAGCAATTTAGGAACTCTTCAAGATTTGGGCGTTTTAGGAGTCAGGGGTTTCTAAATAATTACTGTGATCCTGGAACAGTACAGTCCTACACAGTAATTAAAATATGGCAAAATAAGTGAGCAATAGAACATGTAATGCTTTGATGTGCAAGACATATTTGGCTTTACTGAGGAATGAAATAATGACTGAAATAATTTTGTATTATTACATTATGCTTTGTGGGTGTTTTTCTGCACAGGGCACATGGCTACTTCACCGTATCAATGGGAAGATGGACAGAGCCATGTACCATAAAATCTTGAGTGAAAACCTTCTTCCCTCTACCAGGAAGCTTAACATGGGACGTGGATGGGTTTTCCAGCAGGATAATGACCCATAGGATACAGCCAAGGCAACCAAGGAATAGCTGAAGAAGAAACATATCAAGGTCATGGAGTGGCCCAGCCAGTCTCTGGACCTAAATCCTTTAGAAAATCTATGGAGAGAGCTGAAGCCAAGCAACAGCAACAGAATCTTGGTAGTCATTTATGTCATTTACAACGAAGAGTGGACCAAGAATCCTCCTAATATGTGCAGAAACCTGGTCATCAACTTCAAAAAACATCTGACCTCTGTGCTCGCTAATAAGGGGTTTTCCACAAAGTACTAAGTCCTTTTGGCAAGATGGTTCAAATACTTATTTTCCTCAATAAATGCAAATAAATTAATACAAATTCTTTAAAGTCTATTTCTTGATTTTCTTTGTGAAATTGTCTCAGCATTTTAGACTATACCTACAATACTAAACTAGGGCTGTAACGATACCTATAAAAATATCGAAATCGCGATACTGTGGGCGTCGATTTGTGTCGTGGTGACGGGAGATAGCATCGCGAAATGCTCGTAACCTTCACTTTGCTTGCCGTCTCCATTAAACAAGCACTGCACAGTCTTCCTAATTATAACATGGACACCATCGGGCGCCAATGTTTCTTGCGTATTTTCGACATAAAGCTTTCTTCTGTCCTTCAAGGAGAGGGGTACTGATGAGATCACATATACAATTAACTCATGATGCAGCAAGAACAGTAGAAGCGGAGCCGCAAAGCACCCATCCCCAGGACCAATCGATGTAACAGCTTTCTGTGGGCGGGCCGACCCATGGGCCAATCAGAAAGCAGCACCAGTGCCTCGGGCGGACCTTTTAGAGTATGATCCCTTAGGGCGTTGCACCCGGTTGCACCGCTGAAAACGGCCCGATGTCATAATCTGATGCACTCTGCAAAAATAATACTGCAGTAAATCAAATATCTTAATTGAAAACGTATAGTTGTGTTTTTTGGCTGTACCACCCAGTCAGACAGCAAGAAACACATGGAGTATTATTAAAAATCATGGGACAATGCCATAAATTGTCAGATGAAACGTGGCGCTTTTGGTTAGCTGCAAAGCTAAACCAAGATATACGTGGATAAATTTGGACATCCACATTCGTGCATTATGTTATTTAAATAGATCTTTCAAATTAAAAAAAAAAGGTGTGTTCTTAAATACATTAGTTTCACTTGGATATATCGTCTTTGGGTTATTTCTTACATTATACCATTTTCTCTTTATTATTATTACTACTATTAATGGTTGTGTAATGACCAACTGGCTAGGATGGTCTTAGCTGCATATATTGTAAGTAGTATGGATTAAATTGGTTTTCCGTATGGTGTGTTTTTTCTCTATCCCCACTCCCCACACCTCTCTATCCCCCTCTCTCCCCCCCTCTCTCTTTCTTTCTTTGTCTCTCTCTCTCTCTCTGTCCCCTCCGGTCAAGTCCAGCACAAGAGTTTGATTTAATAAAAGTTTTAGTATCATGAAGAGGTACTTTATACAAGTAGTATTAATCCCAACTTGATAGAGTAAATTTGTCCGGTACCAAACAGCAGCCCGACAATCATTCTGTTTGCAACGACGCTGGTCAAGACAGGTAAAAAAAAAAAGTTTTGTGTATCGAATTGTGGGTCAAAAAATTGGCCTTGAATCGAATCGTGAGTATCGTTACAGCCCTAGTTTGACTGATTTCTGAATTTTTTTTAAGTCACAAAGGCGGTAGTTGATCTGACTTAAAAAAGAAAGTCACACATTTAAAACCTCTTATCTCAAAGGACGTGCTGCAGTAACACACCTGTAGTACAATATATCACTTATAGATATCTATTACATTACTATCATAAAAATAAATAAATAAAAGTAACACAATCAATCTGCTTGGCCCAAACATACAAGGGTAACTTCTTGTTGCTGTGACGCCTCTCTGTCTATTGCCTAGCGATATTTTCATGCACAACCTTTGTGGTGGTTTCCATGTAACGCCATTTTAACCAGATAAAAGCTAGTTAAGTTGAAAATAAACCACAAGCTAAAATTACACACAAGGAACTTCCAGTGACTATAATTTCTTTTTATAAAGAACAAAAAAAAATGTAGATCATGTTTTAAATTAGAGACACAGAATCTTGAAATAAGACAAACGAAAGAGGATGACTTGGGAAACTAAAGCTTTTAAAAACTTTTTCTCACATCCAGTTTGTGACAAACTGCAAAGTCTTATGTGATTAAAAAAACAGCACAACACCAACAATCAGTTCTTTTCATGCTAGCAAGTTAAAAGGTATCTGAAACTTTCAGTTGGCTGATACACATGAGGTCAGCCAGCTTCTGCTTGGTCAAAGGACAGGAAACAACTCAGCTCAAAGCAGGAAGTGAAGATTGCAGAACATGTTTTACTGCTGAGCACATTAAAGCCAGCACTATCACAGGGACGGCTTAGCGCAGAAGCACATTAAATACTCCAGACAAGCAGGAGGGGAGACCATTTCTGGAGGAGAGGAGAAAAGCTCAAATTAAGGAAAAGGGAAGACATCACTGCAGATAGTTTGGTTGTGCAAGACTTTTTTCCCAGCTCACTGCTGAGCTGGGCTTAATCTCTAGCATGTGACTCCAGATCACGGCCATGCCCATGAAATATTCAGAGCTTGCATGTTTTATTTGAGTGTAGCAACCATGCGATACATATGTATCAAACACATCTTTAGCTTGCATCAAAATCTAATTACTTTTAGAATTATAGAAGTTCACCTTCCTCTATCTAGCACAGAAAACAACAGTGTACTTAAGGTCAGACTGGACTTTTGAACTAGCAGACAAGCAGTCTCATTAACGCTCACAGCACCGCAAAGCTGGAGAAGGAATGAAGGCTCTCTGTTCACTTGGACAAACAACAGTCAGTCTGTGTCTGATTGCAAGCAGCTGAGCTGACTTCACCTGTTAACATTCCTCGCTGGAGGAAGCAATGGCTCTCTTCAACAGGTTCTCTTTTAAAACACAAATAAGGGAAATTAAGTTTCAAGGGCAAATGGAAAGTATTGAGTTAAAGGGAATAAAAGCTGAACACAAAAATGTAAACACTGCAGACGCAATGAAAATGCTGTTTGGAACAGATAAACGGGTAATATAATTATATAGTGTGGACACAGTGTCACTTCTGATATGAAATAAAATTTTGGCTGACCCAAAAAATGACGCTCATAATTCAGAATGAAACACCAAAGGAGGTTTTTTTAGAGAGCCTAAAGAAGGCAAACAAGCTTAGATGTCCTCTACTAAAACTTGTTTTGCTATCAAATAAAAACTACATGTATTAACAAGACAATATTTATTGACTTAAATTACAGACAATCTACCTTTCTGATCAATACTATGACGTTTAAGGGCCGTAGCAGTAGCATTAGCACCTGATCAGCTATTGACATCACAGATCGAGACATTTTCTCACACTGAGACAGACCTGTTTCACACATCTTAAGTAGCCTGCGACAGATGCTTTGATGGCATCCCTAATGGGCTCTAAAAACCTCCACAAGAAGTAGGTCAGAGAGACAGTGGGACATGGGTCAGAGACAGGGGGAGGACAAAAGGCAGGAAGACGGTGCAGGCAAGAGAGGCTCTGAAATATTCATCATGGCCTCCTGTATATATTCTGCAGTCAGCATGACATCCAGCAAAGTAGCAGGGACTTTAACGCTTTTCATACCAGATTATAATCAGTGCGAAAATCTAAATACTCTTGTAATCAATTCTGCTGCCAAATAAAAACCAAATATCTGGTTTGTAATACCAAAATAATATCATGACTGTTTAAATATGGCTTCACATAAATAAAAACCAAAACAGAGGAACACCAACTGTGACACTGCTCCCATTCAGACATGACTCATTCACTTTAATCAGTAACAGATATAATTTTAGGGTTGGAAATACCTTAATATTTATTGTTACTGCAATAAACACGCGCTATATCGAAACTGCATATTCACATGAAATATGACAAGCAGCATTAGTAATGAGAGCTGCACTGTAACTGGATGATGTTCTGCTTTTGTGCCCATTTTATAACTTACTAGCATGCACAGGTATAGAAATGGAACGCAAGCTTTATTAATACACTGCATATTTCATGTCAATTTAAAAATTACAGGTCATATTTTTATTGCCAGATTCAATCATAATAATGCATATTAAATGCTTTCCTAAAAACATGCAGCTCTACAAACTTATGGTCAAAGTCTTCCGAAATGTAAGGAAAAAAATGTAAACTTTTAAAATGAATGAATAAATTGTAGCAGCAACTGGGAGTAGTGTCAGTTTATAACTGGTGTGGATCTGATGTTTGCACACAGTTTAGATATTTCCATGATTTTCAGGATGGAACATATTAAACAGCAAAGAAACAGTTATATTTAATTTTACAAAACAGCATGGATATTAAAAAAGAATACATAATTTTAATAAAGTTAAAATATTTGTAAATAATCACTGGTTCGTATTAGTTTAGAAACTAAAATAATGCAAAACAAACAAAAAAAAAGCAACACTCAGGTTTGCATGCTGTTTAAAGGGCACCTCAGATATTAATGGGTTAATAAATAGTTTGCACTACACCAGTTTCAAGAAAACAAGCAGAGACGTGTGCCGTTTGCTTAATTGAAAGGGTGGGGTCCGTGAACAACTGGCGGTATCTGATATGCAGGGCTGTATCTGTAAAGCTCATATTGTCATCCAAAAGTATTACGTGTTTCAGACCAGAACAGGACTGAAAAAGCTAACAAAAGTACACCATGGATAGCAGAAATTAA
Source organism: Craterocephalus amniculus (assembly GCA_036024015.1). NCBI lineage: Eukaryota > Metazoa > Chordata > Actinopteri > Atheriniformes > Atherinidae > Craterocephalus > Craterocephalus amniculus. The sequence goes on along the minus strand of JAVQJG010017803.1, from coordinate 1,129 downwards.
ACCAAACTCTTCTGATCCAAGATGTTACTAAATTTTTAGTTTCTAATGAATATCTTTGTGCAGTTTAAAGGGGAAAGTGGTGACATAACACAGAAAAAACAAATAGAATATCCTCATCATAACCACTTCGCAAGGCCAAGAGGAAATCACAGGCAATTCCTTTTCTTGCGACTTCTGTTTGAAAAGTTTAGTGACCAAGCTATGATCATAGTTGTCCCGAGGCCCAACTACCACCTTGTAATACAGTATATCATTTCCAACTGACCAGTGTCTCCAACAATTGCCAATGATAAAGATGTTGCTCAAGGACCAAATTGAATAACTCACCTTTGGATTTCCAAATTAAACTGTAAACACTGGTTCTCCATCTAAAAATAAAATCCTGTTCTTGTAACAAAAAGGGGCCTAAGACATCCAAGTAATCTAAAATACCAACTTACTCCATTTATTTTTACATATTTGCCTAATTAAGTCAGGGATGTCCAATCAAAATGTAATCTCTCTTTGTTCTTCTATGGAGTTTTGTTATAGAGTAAGATTAATTAGAATTTTCTTTTTAACAGGTGTCAATGTTGGCTGTATTCCTTAATATAGGTGTAGATACACTTGATTGCAGTACAATGCCAACATCTTTAAAAAACTAAACTAAACAAAAGCTCATTTTAACTGTGGAACATTTTGGTAAAAGAAAATACAAACCCTTGTTGTTTATTTAAATCCTAAAACTTTAAACAATGCAAAGACATGAGAAATGCAGGAACAAAAATAAAATATCACACATTTTTTTCATCAGCGCTGGATTGTCAAGATAGGTGCACTTCTTTAGGAGGTCAAAGTCCATACACCATAAACAGAGGAGCTAAAGCAAGCAATGGTAACTGTAAATCCCCTGTCTCAAAGGTCCAAGCTCTGCTCCCCTTACTGAGCCATAAACAGTAAACTATAAAAGTATACACATAAGTGATTACTACTGCCTTTAAATATAAGTACACTTCATGCAGACATACAATGCAATGTGCAGAATTGCAAAATAACCGCTCTTTCAGAAGTTGTACTTTTATAATGACACAGCACTGCAAAAAGTTAAAGAGTGCAGGGCCATTAACTTCTGTGAGTGAGGATCCAAACC
>JAVQJG010017789.1:0-28191 GCA_036024015.1 Craterocephalus amniculus | reverse complement strand
TCTGGTCTGATACAAACACATATTTTGTCGAAATTCTTGTTTACTCCCTGTAAATTGCATATATGGCTCGCTCATGCTGCTTAGGTCAGCATGTGTTGTGAGCATCTGTTGGAAGTAGGATAGTAGATCAAAGAAAGCAGGTGTGTGTACGATGCCTTTCGAGGAGAGTTGGTGAGTGTGTGCACATATGGACAAGTCAGGAGGAAGACAAATGAGAGTCATTTACACATATGTAGACAAACACATAAAGGCAAAGCAACCTGAAAAGTCATGCACATGCAGAAAGCCGATACATACACATCGCTTTTGTTTTGTGCACAAGCGTTGAGAACGTATGAAACATAAATTGGAAAAAATATGTGTTTTACAACTGGTATTTATGACACTGATGAGAGGTGATCAAAAACAGTGCAAACCATGAAAATCCTGGAAACACTGACAATTTTTTTTTGCCTAAATCAAACGGAGACATTCCTTTTTTTTTTTAAATGTTTGAAATGAAACAGTTTGAATTATGAGTTATGAGTTATGACTAATGATGCTAACAGGGAGCATTTTTTCTTCCGCCATATAATTGGGTGAAAGCAAAAGAAAGAGAATAATTGCCAGCTATTTGGAAATGACAGTGAATGAAGCGATGGGAGAAAGGGTGCGAGGCAGCAAAGCAAGGTGGATAGAGAAAAATGGGGAGACGAGGGAGTAGATTTATGGAGAAAAGAGGAAGGGTGCAACTGAAAATGAACTTGTCTGATCTGGAGAGTCAATGAAGGGAGTGACAGCTGTATGGATTAAGGAGAAAAGAGGATGAAGAAGGGGGTGTGGGGTGAGGAGAAACTGTGTTAAGAGAGAAGGATGAATAGGAGAAACATGGAGGATGGGGCAAGATATAGAAGAGGGGAGGATGAATTATTTGGCGATGATGATGTGGAGAAGCAGAAGCAGGAGGAAAACAAGGAGCAAAAGTAGAGTGAGGAAGAAAAAAGAGGTACAGTAAGAAAAGGAGGTCATCTTTTATAAGTAACGACAATTTCGCCGGGTTGGTAGATGACTGCACTGAACTGGAAAAAAGAGAACTGGCTGGGCCCCGTTTTCTGGACCTCAGCGAGGCTTCTTTCTACTCATCATCAGAGCCTCTGTGAAATATATTAACATGTGTCTGCTTGTGTGTCCCTCATTAATTAGAGTCTGATCAGGAGTCATCATCAGTTAATTGACTGATAATTATGCCTCTGCTGTCCGACCTAATAGATCCCTGTTGAAACAAACGCAGGGGAAGGAAAAGCAAACGGTGGCGAAAAAATAGAAAAAAGATAGAGATGAAATGGGAAAGTAAGTGAACAATGTGCGGGAACAGGGAGGAGAATAGACTTATTCAGGGTGACTGGGCCTCTTCTTTGTAAGTTATCTGGTTGAACCAATTAAAAAGGAGCAGAGCAACTAAAGACTTTTTAAAAGCTTCCACTTCTGCTGCCATGTGCAGGGGAACCCTATATACTGGTGACCAACACTGAACAATCTGTACAATAGTATTGTGTGCATGCATAGTGGAGCAATGGCATTTCGAGGTAGAGTGCTTAGAGTTGCAGCGATAGCATCTGTCTCCAGTCTTTATCATTGAGTAGATAACAGCTCTGCTGACTTTAGCTTGTATCACAGCTCATTACAGTCTGCAGTTCAGCTCTCAGTGACGTTTGGCTCAACTGGCTTCACTGCAAGTTCACCTACAGTAAAAACTGCAGCCTTCCCCTGCATGGACTGATGAAACATTTATCTGTGAGCCTCTGCTTGATGAATCCTGCTTTATTCTTGTGCAATCTTGCTAATTTTTTATACAATAGTAGAAGTATGACAGGTGAAGAATGGTGCTTTCACTATGCACCCTTTCTTGTTGTGGGAAATGATAAACAGGAAGAACCAAATACAAGGATCTGAGTATCCTTGACAGGAGCCAAATTAGGACAGCTGCATGATCGGGTCAGAGCATCTCCAAAACAGCGGGACATGCAGGATATTCCCAGTGTGCAGTGCTTTGTACTATACCGACCAGAAGCGATAATAACAGGTGCACTGATGATGGCTCACGATTGGCCAAAGCTCACCGATGCATGGTAGGAGGAAAGGTTGCCCTGCTTGGATCCAGTCTCACTGAAGATCAAATGTTGAAAATCCCCATCAGAGCTCTCTCCTCCCTGCTGAAGGCGGCACGAGGGAAAGCCACGTCAGAAATGGGCCTTATAGAGCTGGACGATGCATAATGTTTGCTTTTACATCATGCACGTGTTTGTTTTTACTCAGGGAAAAAAGATAGCAGCATAATGGATGATAGAAAGGGGGAAAGGCTGCCAGAAACAGTCTGATGTCTTGAATAATGTTCTGCTGACTGCTTGGTCATATGATAGATGGATCAATGATAAATTCAAGTCCTGTCTCTCATGGTTAAGCACCCTTACCCTGCAGCCACTTTTATCTCTGTTTTCTACTCCACGTTTACTGTTAGTTCTAAATTTAATTTGTTTGGTCCCATTTATTCTACGGCTCTTCCTCGCAAATCCACGCCACCCTTTTAGCTGTTATAAAATGTGCTTCGTCCTTCCAACTTCTTCTTTTCCTCAAGCAAGACTCACACATCAACGGAAAGCTGTGTGTCTTCCTACATAATGGGGAGCTGCTAATAGAATTACAGCCAATCACACAAGCACTCAATTTATGGTGCAACACACACACACACACACACACACAAACAACTAAAAGTGACATAAGTGTGCATACGCATATGAAAGGATAGAAACACACACAGGCATGCAGCTCGACAGGCAGATTAGGGAGCTGTGTTTTATTCAAGTTTTACTGTCCCTTAATCCTACCACACTGGCTCACGCAGCAAACACACTTAGGAATGAGCATGCAGCAGGATGCTGTGCATGAGGGGAAGGCAGGGTGAGATAAACTGATGAAGAAGGAGTATAATATGCTGAAAGTCATTATGTGACAGTGTGTGTTTGTGTACTGAATGTGTGTGTTTGTTAGAGGAAGAAAGAAGAAGAGCAGCCCGGAGCTGCAGGATCCTGATAAGATACCACCAAACATTACATACTTAGCTTATCGTACATTCATACGATCAAAGGTTTAACATTTTCATATACCCCTTCCTCTTACATCATATTTAGTAATAATGCGTAAAACAATCTGCAGTACTTCCGCAGTATGAAAAGCTGAGGTGTAAATAGTTGAATTAATGATGTCTCGGTTGGCGTTAGCTGCTTTGGATTCTCTGAAGTCGTGAGCGCGCTGGTTCTCTCTCACATTTTTATGGCATAGTTAAAGTTATTAAGAACACCTGCACCCCTCCTACAGTAAAACGTCAACATCTTTGATCACAGCCTGTAAAGTAAATGTACTTTTTTCAGCTGTAACCTCTCCGTGAGCGTCTTTAAGATTTTATCTGGAGCAGATTTTTGTGTGACAGTTTATTTGTTATAGTGGTCATGAAATAGTTTAAAGTTAAAAATGTATATATTTAAATATTTTGATTTTTTTCTGTGGACTTGTGTGGTGGTTTCAGTTTTGGATTAGTATATTGATACATTTTAATGCTTCAATCTTAAAATTGTCTTCAACCAGTCACATTGCGGGGCTAAGAAAACAATCTGACAAGATGTTGTCAGATGATTATTATGTTGACAGGTAATGTTGAAAGTTATGCACCGCTTAATTAAATGGCAATTAAAACCTTTTTGCCTTGACGTGACTGTTAAGATGCACCATATCAAAATAGATGACTGTGGTATTTAACTGTCAACGCTTTTCAGTTTTATGCTTGTTACAATTCAGAAATTCTTACTTTAACATTGCTGAATTTTTTTTATGGTGAAATGAGATTTATCTTTCAAAGAGGTGGGATTTAAATGTTTTACTTTAATGCTTGAAGAATGTGTTATCAATATATTATGTATATTTTTGTTTTGTCCATACATGTGAACTCCAGTGAAGTAAAGATGAGAATTTGATTTGTACAAATGATTAGATCGAGGTTATAGTTTTAGCATGGCATGCACTTATCTCATGCTTCATAACTAAGTTAATGTGATTTGATAGTCAGTTTTATATTGGCTGCCAGATGTTACTTATTGAACAGTGTTCAACAACATTCAATACACCTTCAGACAATAGTTGGTACTATGAATATATAACGTATCCTAGTATAAACACCACTAATTACATTTTATTTAGGTCAGTTAAGATTAATATTATGCTATAATGTTAGCTAACTTGCCACTCTTTCAACCCTGTACCAGTGGCGTGTCTGTTGGCCAGATGGATTGTCAAGTTGGTTGTGTTTGCTGTGGGTCAGTGAAGCTTTTAAACTCGTTAAAAGGTGAGCTTGGTGGTGTCCGTAAGGCATGGGATTTTCATTTGTGTGTGTGGCAGCGAGCACACGCCGATCCCTGTTGCACTGATATAAATAACAAGGAACACAGCTTTCATCTGCTTTTCTGAAAACAGTGTCATTTTAGAATGTACAAAAACAAAAAAACATTGGGCTGCTTTTAATGGCAAGGTACCAGGATGTCTTTCTACTGTGGCGACAGTTTATCAGGGCTCCGGATCTTGCCTCAGGCTATCACACAATGGGAACCCATACATGGAAAATTTGTCACAATGAATTTGGAGTAATAGAATTTTAGTTATTTCTGTCAATTTCTTAATGCTATTTAACTAACTTTTGTACTCAGCCTTAAAGATTCGTCTCCCTTTTTCCTCCTCCCTACCGTCACTTTCTCACATTATCCTTTCTTTCAGTCTTTCTCGCTTCTTATCTTTGTTGTAACAATGCATATTGGATTAAGTTCACAGGACTTTTGTGAAGTTTTCCGTTCTTTTCTTCTCAAACTAATTTGTACTTAATAAGATTTTCGCTAGGTGACACTAGACATAACAGTACATTTAGTCAAATTTGATTTCGCAATCATATAATCAACACAGTTACCGTATATCTGAGTATGTGTTATGAAGCATGCAGAGGCACCAGGTTTTTATTCCCATTGAGCCATTTATGCTGTAGATGTGGATTCATGGCTCTATACGTCCAGTTAGTTGTCAAGTTGTGAGCAAAGCAAAATTCATGCAAGCAAGCTGTTTAAATAAAAGCAAAGATTTGAGTTATTTGAGTTATCACTCAAATGCAAAAATTGTTCTGGTTTTGTAGTTGTTTGATATCATCATAACTTTTCTGCTTCGAAGATATACAAATTACCTTGACCTACAACCTTTTTCATCCAAAGATGAGCACTCACATAATTTGATTTTGCGTTTGAAATAATTGAAAAAGAGCCCAGTTTTAATCCTGAGAATGACATGATTTCAGTGTGAAGGCTATTATAGGATGTGAACATTTGCAGAATCCATACTAAAATGTTAGAGGGAAGGGCTCCTGAGAGGATATTATAACTGTCTTTAATCTGGCAAAGCATACAGTATGGATAATCCGCTTGCGCTTACTTTTCCTCAGTCTTCTTTCTTCTATTTGTGTGTGTGAAACTATGTAATCTCCCAGAGATTACTGTAATTCTGCCTCTCATTGCTCTCTAACTTTCTTTTTATCTTTTAGTCCCTCACATTAGTTTGTTCTCTGCAGTCTCGTTATGTTTTCTCAGCAGGCCTGAACAAACTGGCTTCCTCTCACCAACGTAAAATGATTAATTTTCAGTTTTCTAAAGTCTTGACTACAACGCTTCCGACTGAATTTTCTCATTAATGCCACCCAGTCTGAGTTAAGGGCCTAAAAGTTATATTAGGTGGCGTTAGATGAAATGAAAACAGTTACTCAAATAAGCGAAAATGTGATCAAGTTTAATGTTCATCAGGGAAAAATTCAAAGCACAGACATATGGTTAAAGCTAAATGGGAATATGTTAGCACTCCCATTTAGTAAAGCGGGGCTCACATACTGATATTTCAGCAGCTGAAACAAGGTGTGAATTTTCCAAATGAAACCACCAAAGCAGAAAATTAAAACAAGGTGTCAACTTCAAGAAAACGGGACGATGCATTTAACCAAAAAGTGAATCACAAGCGAAGCTGATACATTCATTCAGAGGTAATTAACGTGTGCATTTTGCTAACTTCTTGTCCCTTCACTTTTCTCTTTCCCTTCCCATTTCTTGTCACTGCAGGCTCCGACTACTCTCCCCCTCCTCCCCTTCCTCGCCCCCCTCCCCCTGGCCTGGAGAATGAACACAGCGTTGGCGGTGGCCATGGCGACCACAGTGGTGGAGGGGGCAGGGTTAACCATGGGGTGGGTGTGGTCGGCCTCGCTCCGGAGCACATCCCAACACCGGGGGCAGCCCTGAGCTGGCAGGCGGCCATCGATGCCGCGCGGCAGGCCAAGATGATGGGCAATGCTGCATCAGGTGGAGGGGCGGGACTTGGGTCGGGAGGGGGAGGGCCCATCTCTACCGCCAGCTCCACGCAAAGGAAGAGACAACACTACAGCTCTAAACCCAAGAAACAGACCACGACGACAGCCACAAGGCCGCCTCGGGCCCTGCTCTGTCTCACGCTCAAGAACCCCATTCGCAGGGCCTGTATCAGCATCGTAGAGTGGAAGTATCCTCTGATCAGCCGTGTCTTCTCTGTCTGTTCCTCTTTTATAAGCTTTTTTAAATCATGACATTCTGACTGAAGTCCAGTTTCCATATAAAAATACACCCTTACTTCTCAATATTTGATTAATTTAAACTTGAGTAGCCCTTAGGAGACAGGTTCTGAAATCCCCTAAAAACATCAATATTCCTTTTCTGAATATCCCACTGCCAATAATCCCTGATTGTCTTTCAAATGGAGTTCATGATGCTTTTCATTTTTTTGTGAGGTGTAATTTATCCACAGGTCAAACTCAAAGTGGAGTTAACATAAACAAAAGGGGCTGAAATCAAAATGTCTGCACTGAAAAGCACCAAAATCCCACAAGTCTCACTAGGTGTGCTTTTTAACCACACCCCCTAGGGGAACCTAATTAAAAAGGATGAAGGTCACTAACACACTGAAGTCTGAAGACTAACGCACTGCCAGTGCCACTTCACGATCAATGAAGAGAGAAATGAACATCCTGAAGAATAAATTTAACACGCTTCTAATGTTTGTTAAGGCCAATAAGTAATTCTGATGTGGCTTTACGGAGGTTCACTCCAGATATGCTGTTATTTCAGCTTGCAGTGTTGCCGTTTTATTGTCAGACACCAATTGAAATGTTTTATCTCCCACCCTTCTCGGTGATGTTAACACCATCTGTAAGGAACTTTAATCAATCTCCCTTCTGTCCCTTTAGCTGTCAATGAGTGTGATTTTTCTTCACTCAGTCGTCTTAATCCCCTCTTTCCCTTTCTATCTGTCTTAACTTAGTCTTTTTTATATATTCTCACCGGAGGATAAAACAAATTGTGCCATTTTCATGTCTCCTTCACACCCCTCCCCAGTATAGCTCCCTCCCTTAGTGCTTCCTGATGACATTCATCTCCCTCCCCTGAGTCCATTCATGCATCCATTCCCGCTTTGTTCCCTCTATCCTCCACCTTGGAGTTTTTAATCAGTTTCTCTTTATTGGTTCAAACCCTTCATTCCAGCTGCTCTTCCATACATTTTTCTTTTCTACTCGCCTTTATTCTTTTTTTATTTTCAAGCTCTTGATCATGATCATCAATTCTCCCCCTGGCTTATAAAGAATGGGAGAGGTGAGGAGAGACAGAAAGGGTCAGTGTCACAATCACAGGAATCAATAAAAGGTGCAGATCACCATCGGCATACCCTCATCCTCAGAGGGACAGAAGGAGAGGAAGAGGAGGTTTCGGGGAAATGGGAAGGGCAGGGATGTGGGCAGGATACGGACATCGAGAAGAGGGATAATGGAGCGGAGAGGCTGAGGAGGGAGGGGGAGAGAGTGAAGGATGGAGGGGAGGATGGGAATGGTAAACAAGAAAAATTACACAACAGGTGGAGGGCAAACAATAAGTGAGGGGACAAAGTGATAGTGTGGGTGGAGAGTGTAGAGGGACCATGATGGAAGACGTAAGCGAAGGGGAGAATAGTGCGAACGGGTGAGGAGAGACACGAGTGTGTTCATTAAGGGCAGCAGTAGTGAAGGATTAGACTGTAATAAATCAATCTACATAACATTATAATTATCTGTTGTGCAAATCAACTACAGCATTATAGAAAAAAAAGATTTGTTATGAATATCTGCATCACGTTGGTCCTCACATATCATTACTATAGGCTCCATGAATCATTTACTAGCATTTCTTCATGTATAAGTGAGACTTCTTAGGAAAACACTCTATTCCAGCTTACTCTAAATTTACAGTAGAGATCATTTGCTCAATGTCATGATTATTAGTGACTGAATTTATTTTGCTTTAAAGTTGAAAATACTTGAGGATTTCATCAAAACAGAATATTTCTAGCAGGGATATTTTAAGCTTGAAAAAATAAAGAATTAAAAAAATCTAAAATAATACCAGCTGGTGTTGGATCAAACATTGTTGGAAAGCCTGATTAGTCATCTTTACAATGAGGTGTAACATATAAAGCCACTTTTCTTACTATTCTCCAGTGTATTCACTCTTGTTCTGTTTTGCTTTGTGGATTGAATGATTGCATTTTCCCACAGAATGAAAATACAACACATATTGGCCATTTTTACACTTCATTCCTTTTACACTCTCGGTCGTGTCCCGGCACCTCCTCCTCTTGCTGGTCGTCAGCAGGGTCTCATTTCGCCTCACTCAGGAGTTGTTAAAGGTCAACCAGTGTGGTTATGTTTGTTTCTTTAAAATGAAGTGCACAAAAACCTCAGAGCAGGTTATTTTACCCTCTCCACTCCCAAATTGTGGAGGTAATTCCGACTATGTGCATACATTGCCTCCCAGAAGATCGCATTCGGCCCCAGATCCTGGAGCTGTGGGATTCCTGTTGACTCCAGAATCTCCTTCTTTTATGTTTGTTATTCAGTGCAGTGCCAATCAAGAGGTGGTAATACATCTGGGACTGGCACACACTTGGCAGCATTCCAATCCCAAAACAAGAGTGAATACTAACAGGGGAATATCATTATAGTTAGAATTAAATAGGATTTTAACTCATTCCACTCATTTTTAGGTGTGAACAGAAAAATGTAATTGGAAGAAGGAGGAATAAACCCTCAGGGTCATTTAAGCAACATAAGACAATGGCTGATGAATCTTCAGATCATTACTCACAATTTCCAGAATCATTCATTTCAAACAGATCCAAAGGGTGTGAAGAAGGAAAGAGACAGGTGAGAGATGGAGTTAGGAAAGAGATGGATGCATGGTAAACATAGTTTCTTGAGAAAAATGACCTGAAGAGGAAAATAACTTGAAAAGTAATCTTTAACAAAAGTTCAAATCTTATGTTGTTTATCCAACTGTTGCATTATGGGATATGTTTTTGTGTGGGAAACTGTGTGAATCCAGACTCTATACATTTATCTTTTGTATATGTAGAAACATACTTTCATCTTTGATTTTATCTCACAGATTATAAGTGTGTGTGCATGTCATGTGTTCAAAGAGTACCTCCCCCTCTCTCTCTCTCTCTCTCTCTAGAGGTAGAGAATCCAAAATCTTCCTCTTTTCTTATTCCGTTACCATGACAACAGCTCCTGCTCTCAACAGGTCGACGGGGTCTGTCTAAGCTCACACATAATGCACAAATACACACTCAGATTAGAGGACACGCATTAACACTTTTGAAGAACACAAACATACTTCCATGCAGATGAGAAAGCGCTGTGGCGTCTCACGCTGTGTAATTATACCATTTGGGCATTATGTTGACGCTGCAAGGTCAACTCGAGAGACAGAGAGAGAGCAGGGGCAAATTTATTTCTACCAAGCATGCCATCTCATGTGGAATCACAATAAGTGGTAGTTTAGTTAATGTGGTTTAGTTAAGGGCATGCAGAAACATACACACTTTTACACTTTATTTAATAATAATCTATCTTTTCTGTTCGTATTTAACTCATACTGTGAAGTACACAAGTATATTCTCAACGAAGCATAGCAGAGTGTTCACTCCTCTGAGTAATTATATCAGTATGCACAAGGTTTCTATAGGGCTTTGTCAAGATAACAGATTATATGTGTTATTATGAGCCGCATGAGGTGTTTATATGAGCCACTTGCTGAAGAAAATATCTGCTCCCTGGCGTGTGTGTGGATGCAATCTCAGTGTGACAATATGTCCTGAGCACATGTGGTGAGTTTGTTAGAATAACAAATTTAAAAATTAAAAATGAACACTACATGACTTAAGCCGTGTCTACACATATAACCCAGCTAAATGTGAATTTAAATATCATGTAATCAAATGCTGTTTTTATGCAGCTATCACAATTAACCCCACCAGTTAGTTTGCAGCTCAGGCTTAACAAATCCCTAATTTAGCTGAGATTTCTCTTCTTGCACGCTGGCGAAGAGGGATATTGCCGTAGTTGTTTAGCCTGTTAATTTTCATTATTATAATAGACTCAGTGCTTGATTTGATTCCTCACTCAGACCTCCATTTGTTGTTTTGCTCTCAGCAGCACAGCAGACAGAAGATTTATTATCATGTTGATGGAGGCAGAGCTCAAGGGTTCTTTTTTTAAATTATGGGTCAGGAACCCAGAATGAGTCACAGGCCTGTGTTTCTGTGGGTCTCCACATGTCTTAAGTGAGTTTAATAAGGCCTTGGTACAGGGTGAGTGGGTCAGTACTTTATCCAAACATAAACAACATGTAATGCAAGTGTTTTTTTTCCTCCTGTAACTCTTTCTTCATCTGCAGAAGTGCTACTAAAACAGTAGTTAGAGCTCTAAACTTAAGAGCAGGCAGCAGGTTTTTAGTGGGGCCACACTAGAGCAAAATGCTACAGCTGCTTCTTTTTTAAAACTTCATTTATTTATTTTTTTCTAAGAGCTTTAAATCTTTCTCTCGCTTTTCAGACCTTTATATAAACGTTTAAGAAACTTTGAATGATTTCAAATAAATTTTCAGATACTATGACAATAAATGTAAGTGTTCAAAGATTTTTTTCCCATTGTGCACTTTTTAAAATTAGTCTATGGTATTAGGCTATGTGATTCATTTAAAGTTATTTCCGCTCATGAATTAAAGGGCACATGCATTAAAGGAATAATTAATTTTAATATATTTTTGTTTCGGAGCCCCATAAACACTTTAGTCAATTATTGACTTTCTTTTTGGCATTTGGAAGATGTGTGCTTTCAAAATCATATTTTATTTTTGTATTTATTGATCCACTTTGGGCCATGACAAACACTGACATTTCAGGGTGTTTTCTTTTTTTAAGAAGAACACTTGGGAAACTTGGTTTTTCAGCAACCAAGGCAGGAAAAAAGGTTGGAGGAGAAAAAGGTACAGGGAAGGAAAGAGGGAAGGCAAAAAGAGGAGGAGGGAGGTGACAGCAGCGGCAGTTTGTAATTGTGTTGATGAAAAGCAGACCTCCTCTATTCTCTATCTTTCTCTGCCTCCATCTCTCCTCTCGGTTCACCCTTTCTCTCAGAGGCCCAAAATAATGAGGTCAGTCCCCTCTCAAGGACCGCTCCAAATAAAAACCCTCCATGTCTCTCCTCTCATTCCATCTCGCTCTCTCTCTCTCTCTGTCCACGTCTCGTCTTACACGCGACAGGCCTGCTGCTTAACCCGCCCATATTAGGAGATGCCCTGTCCCTCTAACCACCCATAGCGCCCCCCACCTCCTGTGCACACAAAGACTTACTCAACTTGTCTTATTGTTAACAAAAAGACAAATTCAAGAGCTTTGATCTCTCTCAGTGTGCACCATGCTTGTGTATACATACCTCTGCTTATGTAAGGATATATTAATTTGTCTAAAAATATGCCTATGAATATGAAAGAACTGGCCTGACGTGAAGTATTTTTGGATGATCAGACGCCAAAGTCTTTTTAATTTCCTACTTTCTGAAGGGTTGCATTGATATTTCAAAACGTTTATGATATTTTTAAAAAGTCTGTGAAGTAGATGAGCTTTTCTGTCATGTATGTTTTGCAAGCTGTTGTCCCTTTTCCCTCCACTTTTCCTTAACCCTGACGTCAGACCATTTGAGATCATCATACTGATGACCATCTTCGCTAACTGTGTGGCCTTAGCTGTCTACATCCCCTTCCCTGAGGATGACTCAAATGCCACCAACTCCAACCTGGTGAGTAGCAGACATTATTTGAGCAGTTTTTTTTCTGCTGACTCACTACTTGGATGAAAAGATTGCTGGCTGCAGTGAGTGTTTATTTATTTTTTAATCCTGTTGATACCTTGCTGAGAATGAATGCTTCTATGAAGCATCAAATCTTAAGCTGTGTTTTCCTCTTTGTGGCATTTGGACATAATTGGCTGATTTCTCTGTTTAGTTTGCTGTATTAATAAGTTCCCCTGTTCATGAAGGTCGAATGCAGATGTGACAGTTTGAAAGCTTATTTGGAAGGAAAGCAAGCAAAGAGTGTGTTAGATAAACATGGAAGGCATATGGAGAAAGAAACAAAGTGGGCAGAAGAAAAATAGACACTTACCTACTGTAGCTTATTTTTGCATTATTGACTCTTATTGCTCATACATACTGTAGGATTTTTATATTATAATGTTTTGTGAAGCCTGAAAGAAATGGTTTGCTTCATCTATTCTAACTTAAGACTTAATTTGATCATTGGCAAACATAATTTCTTCATGGGAAAAAGAAGTGAGCTTTTGAGCTGGACTGATATGACTTCCTTAATTAAGAAATGTCATTAGTCTAAGGGGCTAAATTACAAAATGTGATGTATATTTCTTTGTAAAACAAAAAGCTCATAGCCCAAAAACACTGGTTTCTAAAGCCGTGGTTTTGTAGCTCACATGTGCATCCAGATATTTCATTAACTTTGTGGATTTTTCATTTCATTTCCACTGGTTCTCAAAAACCTGTGTGTTCCTCTTTGTGCATTTATGGCAGGACGACTCAAAATTTGATGAGTGAGTCTCCAAGGGAGCCAGCATATGATTCATGACCACAAATGCACAAACTCCCCGCTCTTTAATGACTTCCTGTTTTTAACTTAAAAGCTGTGTCTTTTAGATTTAAGTTTGTGTTTTTAATCCAAGGACGTCCTCCGTAGGATGCATTAGTCATGCAACTGAAGTTGAAAATCTTCGTTTTCACCTGTTTTTAGAGTTGTTCTATTTGTTTTCTAAATCCCTCTTCATTCACAAACAAGCTTTAACGTTTCCGGGCTGCATGTTCACTCACTGATATCAGAATACTTCTTACCTGTGACAGACTTTAATTCCTTTGCATCTTTCAGACAACCATGTTAATAATAAATTTCTTCATGAGGTGTGAATGGTTGCCATGTGCTTGTCACTTTCTGCATTTTCATTTTGAACCTTTCACATGACTGCTGAAGGTTGCAGTTTGATGTAAATCTAATGAATATAACTGCTGAGCATCAGAGAGTTTTGCTGTGATTATCTATGAATGATGCGTTCTGTTGTTAAATATCAGTTCTTTACTGGTTTACAATATAATTGTTCACCTTTGTGAAAACTGCATGTGCTGCAACTGGGTTATGGACAAGCTGTATTCAATAACATCGGTCTAAATGAGAGGCCCAATCGGTTTTGTCTTCAGGTTTTTTTTTCTTATGATATGATCTGTGGATGTTTTTAATGCATACGAGTACATGGATTACAATATTTTGTGTATCTAGTAATTCTGGGCTACAATAGATGTTGTATAATATAATCAGTGATATAAACAATGATATAAATCAACATATGAATTTATGGTGTAATCAAAAGTTACAAATTCAATGAGTAGTCAGTTGATCAGGACTGGTGCCACTTAAGGTTAGTCAGGCCAGGCCAAGTCACGTTTGCAAATGATTACTGGATTTCAAGCATTTTACCTTGAAAACTAGATATAATAATGAAAAAGTCAGACCATCAGAGTCCACACCTTGGTCATCAAGTACTTCTTGCAAATTTTGAGGTGTATTTGGGATCATTACACCACTGCTTTATTAAAGCAGAATGTCTGTAGCATCTCCACTGAACCTGAGCTGAGTTTAAAGATGCACAAATCAAATTTAACAGATTATCTTACTGACCAGTGATGCCACAGATTACTGAAAAAGTAATCTGATTACTGATTAATACTTTAAAAAGTAATCTGGATACTTTACTGATTACTAAGGTTTAGAAGTAACTAAGTTAGATTACTAGTTACTTTATTAGTTTAAACCCCCAAATATAAAAATGGCAACTGGTTTTGAAAGTGCATTAGTTACTACGGTGACTTTACAATGTTTTGCAACGTGTTTTTCACCTTCTATGAACATTGAGTCAGTCTCTTCTTAACTTTTTAAGTCATTCATCTAGTGCTTCTGCCCTACCAGCATACAGTATACATGAGTAACGGACTTAGTAAAACAAAATTCAATCTTATTACTGGTTTGGAAAAAGTTCTGATGAGGGAAGTGGACGAGGCGGACCTCCCATCATGCACCAGGGCAATTAGTTCCTATGTCATTTTTTTTTCTAAAGTCATGTGCAGTGAATGATTCGTGTTTGTATCGATTTTCATTCAAAAATCGCAAGTTTCAGCAGAGAAAGGCAACTGCATGCTTACAAGTTCATCAAATCTCTGTACCACCGTGAACTAGAAGGTGTGTTGAGTTAAATAAAGACACCGTCTTTGTCAGCTATAGCCTGCATTCTAACTGATTTCTAACATGAGTCATTTCGAGAGGTAAGCGAACTGTGTTTAGTTGATTAATGATTCCTAAAGTAACACGTGATAGTGGAAATGAGTAATATTAGTTTGATTACATAGTAGGACATGGTAATGCGTTAGATAATATATTGTTAATAGGTGTAGTCAGATTACTGTAACGTGTAACTTTCTAACGCATTTCTGGCGTCTTTGTCACTGACGCACCAATCGACAGCTAATTCAGCATCCATCTTGCGTTTTACCTTTACTGGGAGCTCTCAGCCAGTAAAAGACAGGCTTATCTAAACTCTTGCCTTCTGTCGTATTCTGTCCTGTTTTGTCTTTCATTTCCTCTCTTCCCCTAACAACGTCTTCCTGTGTTTCATTGTTGAATCAGCCACAGAGCTGATATCCGTTTGCTAGCTTGTATATGTGTGTGTGTGTGTGTGTGTAAAGCTAAACTCAGATGCAACATCATTTAGCATCCATGAATAAAAAGTTGTTCAGTGTGGTTTCTCAGCCTCTGGACGCTGCTAACTAGCAACAGCTTCAGAAAGGCACACAGTAAATTTCACTGAGCCATCAAACAAGTCAGGAATGCAACATTTTCTTTCTCAGTTCTTATTCTCTCTCATCCTTAATTTCTAAAATGTACTGTAGATTTCTTTTACTGCCATTAATCTAACTCATATTTATCAGTGTGACAGTTGAGGTCCTGTCACTATGCCTCCAACTGATTATGTGCCCTGGTTACTTGACCACAGGGATATCCCTTTGGCTGATTGGTCAGCGTGCATGACTCTCACTGGGGAGGCTGGGGCTCAAACCCTGCCTGGACAGCAACATCCTGGAATAATATTCTGCTCCGAGGGCAGGCCTTTTGCTGATGAACATCTTTCAGTAAATTCAGTAGCTTAGATCTATTTTTCAGTTTTGAAATAAATTAAATAATGGATCTAGAAAATTTCCAAACAAAAACAAACTTTCTCAAATGGCTCTCCCTCTGCACCTTTGATGCTATTAAACTTTTATGACAAAAAGGACTTGGTTCTGAGTGAATGTTTTACCTTGTGACGCAGTAGGCAACGATGTGCTGCAACCTTGAGTCGCAGCCATATCTATAATAGTGATGAAAGACTGCAAGTTAGTTTCCTCGAGCATCTATTTGTTATCTCAGGAAAAACAAAACTGCCTCAAACAAAAAATTCTGAATTTCTATTTATGTTAAATTCTCATATTATGTTTTCATCAAATTTGTTTGTTTGCTTGCAGTTTATCCGATAAATCTTCATCCTTATTTAAGTATAAATGTGTCATTCAAACGTTTAGACTCCACTGTGTGTGTTTGTAATGTGTGTACTGTATATGTGTGAGGAAGTGCCAGCTTAGAGATGTGTGCCAGTGTGTATTATTAAGAGGCGAACACTAATCCCTCTGAGACCAAGAAACATCTGTCACTCTGTCTCTGACACTTTCTTTCCTTCTTTCGAAGGATTATTTTGCCACACTTATTCTTGAGGGCTTATGGTGTGTTACAATATGCGGAGCTATTCACATGTCAGCATGCCCATGCATGCTCTGTTATTCATTCTGAGAAAAAAATCTGGTGTGACTTCCAAAAACTCGCCCATCCATAAAATTTTCTGTTATCATTTTTTCTGTTTTATTCCTCCACAAAGTTGTTTTGAGTAGCATAAATTTGTTTCCACATGTTTACTATAAGCCTAGATGTTACATAGTGATACAGATTTAGTGAAGGCAAATGAGTCACTAGAGGAATCCTACTAAGATGTATTCAATATTTCTTGCATTAGTCAGACTCAGTAATTTCACATTATTCTGATGACTTTCTTCTGTTTTTACCTTAAGTTGTCTGTTTTAGTGTTTTTAGTTATGTCTTTTTTATTATTTATCCTTTTGCAACATGTCACGAAATATATAGATTAAACACATTTTTCTTAAGCCTTCTTAAAAGGAAAGATATTTAAATTATTTTTTCCTGTTTTATATGCTTTCTGGGTTATTTTTGACCCCACAGGTGGCTCCGCTCCCAACCATCCAAGTAAATGAACAGATACAGCACAGATATCCACACCACCACACACAAGTTACTCAGCACCACAACAGCTGTGGGCAATTAGTTTTATAACCTTCTGACAGACAGGAAGCTGTGTGCAGATGGACAGAGTTTTAAATATATGTATTTAAAACTATGTATCTGCCTGAGAGTGAAATAAATGACTTGAAGCAAAAAAGTCATTTTTGGCCAAAGAAGGATGCAAACACAAGCATGGCTGTCAGGGTCATTAACATCCCAGCGTGTCTGAGTAGGTGTTGTCCAAGCACAGTACAGGAATATTTTATCCCTCACAAAAAATAAATAAATAATAAGATGATATGATAAAAACAATCCTTTATCTGATTGCCAGAGATGCATGTTTTCTTTATGCTGTATTTGCAGTGTTATTGAGGTATTTCTTTGAGATTGCAAAGGAGAAGTTGCTCTCAAGTTGTTACAGGCCATAATACTTTCAGTTTCCTCCTCAGTGTCCCTTGTTATATACATTATATCATCATCGCAGTTGTAAGTGATGGTTTTATTTAGAGCGGCCCAAATAAATATTCAGGAGCATCTTGAAGAAAAAAGAAACTTATGGTCAATTTCTCATTATTAAAAACTTCCCAAACTTATCTGTTCAATGTTTTGTAGTATTGTTTTTTCTTTTTCTTTTTTTTTAATAGAATGTTGTGTTATGGTTTTTGTTTGTTTCTTGATTTAGCCTACCAGATTTTATCATTTGCACACAAATAAAAAACTTGAAGCTCTTTTTGTTGTTGTTAAGTTGGGTCATTTATAGAATCCAAACAGCCGCAGCATAGCAGTGGTTCAGAGTCCTGTTGATCCTCTTGACATTTACCTCTGAGCCTGCAATATCTGGGAGGAAGCCTGCAATATCTGGGAGGAAGCCTGAATTTTAGAACAAATACGGCACCCCTTGTTAGATTTGCACAAGTCCCTCTTATGTAATACCAGAGATCTGTTGAATTGCTTCCTGTACATGACTTCTATTTCTGTCTGCATCCCATAATGTGCTGCTCTGTCTCCTTGACGACATGACCAATAATAGCAGCGGGGGAGGTTGTCATGGATATGGTAACCGTAGTGATGCTCCTCATCTGTCCTTGGTTATAGACGAAAGGCAGATAGGAACCAAAGTGTGAGAGTTTCCTCTCGCAGGAGGAAGATTTATGCTGTACTTTGACTGGCTGAGGTTGAAACTTAAAAATTCCCTCTAAATATAATGCAGTAATTATTTAACTACTTCTTATCTTGCTCTCTCAGTTTATTTCTCCTCAGTCGCTTGTTCTGTCCTCATCACTCCATCTTCATGGGATCAAGGTGAATCCTTTCAACCTGACAAAATAATGACACCATAACTAAGCGGTTAGCTAACCAATACACTGCAGCAGATCAAACACTGACAGGTGAAGAGGAAAGACGTGAACACATACACATTTACTCCCAAACAACGCTTTTCAGAGTGAGGGAAGCCTGGCAAAATGCCAGTGGGATATAGAGTGTGTGCAGCCTGGTGTGTATGATATGTCTGTGTACATAAAGCATTTTTATGGCATTTGCTTGCACGTCATTCATCAGTGTGTTTTTACCTGAGTTCATCGTTGGTCACAGTCATGATTTGCATGTGTGTGTGTCTGTGTGCATCAGCAGGAAGTGGCAGGGTGTGTGGTGATAGATGAGTTTGCTGCTGGCTCTGGAGAAAGTGTGTGAAATGAACACTTTTATATGAATGAATCACCTCTTAAAGGGCAATGAACCCCAGCACAACAAACAAACACTCACACACACACCCACTCATTATTTTGTCTTTTTTGTTTTTATATATATATATACTGTATATATACACAATAGCATTCATATATATTCAAAAGGTTACTCTTAATATGATATTTGTGTTTTCCTAGCACCTTCTTCTTTATAAATTAGCCTATATATCTTTTTTTTTTCAAAATGAGTCTCCCTTTTTAAAGTCACATTTTGCAGTGCAGATTTTCTGCAGTGTCATTTCAAAGACAGAAGAACCTTCAATAAATCAGTATTTATATTCCAATAGGAGTGGGTGATAATAAGACTGCCCACCTCCCTATTACAGTGCCATACTCCAACTCATTTCATACACATAAGCACTCCACGCCTTTATTAAATGTCACTTCTTGCTTTACCTCCTCAATGACTTAGCTGACTTGTAGCGTACCACAGGCCTTGGCCCCTCTTTGTACGTCATTTATATGTTGGCCAGCTTATTTAAAATCATAAAGCACCTCCCTTTTTTAGACATGGCTCTCGACTGTATGGCCAATAAAACCCACAGATCCGAAAAGCCTTGCTAATCTCACAACTTCCCACACTAAATCTTGGAAAAATCCCTGAAATTCAAATTTGAAAAGTCGGAAGTCATTTTATTTGGATCCTCAGAATTTTTTATCTGACGGTGCTTTTCAAAGTCGAAGAAGGAGACTTGATTGGTGTTGTTTCAAAGAAACGTAAGATAGATGCTTTAATTTTTATGGGAAATTGATTTGTTGTAACAGCTGCATATAATATCATATTGAATGTTTTTTTTTAAAAGTGAGACTGAAAACAAATATGTTAGGATGTAAGAATGAATAAAAAGAACAAATGAAGTGTGCAACATTTTAGGAAAATGTAGAAAATGTACAGGTGTATGACAATGTGTATTATTATTAGTATGTTTAAAAAAAATGTTTTTTGATGTTCTACATTCTCAATTATTGCGAAAAGGACAGTTCTAATATCAAGGACCCATGAAATTCTTATTCAAGTTTCAAAGATGCTTCTGTTGTGTAAAGTATCCTTTGCACACATCAGATATGCCACAGACAGAAGTTGGCTCAGTCTTGGCACTGCATATATCTTAATTCACCTAAGTTTTATTTCGTTGTATTTGCGATCACTAAATGCTCTGACCGATACCAGATTACAGCTGTTGTGTGTTTTTAATGTTCTGATGTTGAACTTGTCTAAATAAGCAGCTATGTTCTTCTTTCAACTGCTGACTTGCAGAAATGTCTGCATACCTTTACTTACTTACTTACGGTAATAACTATATTCAGGTATGCTATACTCAGAATTCAGATACACAGATAACTCCCTCCTCGCTATTCCTAGAAAACAGCTAGTGACAAAGGGAGATTGAACAATTCCCATTAGTGCTCCCTTCATTACCCACCGAGCAACACCTCTACCTTCAAATTGATCCTTGTGACTTATGAACTCACTTGAATACAACAATGACACTTTACATGTTCACTGTAGGTTTGTAGTTTGTTTAAATTATTTTCACTGAGTATGAAAAAAGTGACACAATATACGCTGATGTTGTATAAAAAAACAAAAAGACAAGTAGACTATCAAGAGATGGTGGGATGGAGGTGGGGGGTAGGGGCTTTGTAAACACATTGCATTTAGTTGTTTGGATTAATTAAATTATTGCTCCCGAGGAATCATGTTTGTTTATCTGGCGATTTATCTGCTGCTCTTGAATGTTAACATTTTACGTCAGAGCCGGGGCTCCCTGGTTCCCTTTAAGTCAGATGTATTGAATTTCCTTAAACTGATTATATGACCTATGCTTGTTCCATGATCCATCTCTTTCTCTCAACATTATCTGGTGTTTTAAAGTCCTCTTCGCCACTCTCTTTGCTTTCTGCTGTAGAGGATAAAGTTAACATGCTGTTCCCATGGGTGCTGTTCTGCTGGTTGCTAGGAATGTCTATTTATAGGTAGAGAAGTCGAAGTGTACAATCACTTATCTAAACAGGTTGCCTCTGTGATTTCTTGTAGCAATCGTGGCATCTGAATTGTCTTAGGAACACAGACTCTTAGCATGCATCTGGATAACGATGCGATAGTGTCAATGGTTATGTGTCTGGTTGTGTATGAGCAGTTGTATGATGAATGTAATGCATTTATTAGTTCACATAGGATTATTAGAATGCGTGAGATATTTGATTGTTAGATATCTAAAGAGATAGAATAATGTGATTCTTTTATGCATGTTTTTTACATCAAACAAATTCATACTTCCATATGCATTAGCACCGTTGGTGATATGAAATTTCAAGCATGAAAACATATGAAATATTTTTCGAAGCAGCAGAGGCCTACAAAAACATCAAAAATGGAAAAAGTTTAAAATCCTTCACATGGCCTATTATGTTTTCTGTCTAAACAATTTCTGTTAGGTTTTGCCTAAGACGGAATGGATTTTCGTCAATGTTTCCACAGAAAGTAAAACACAATTTTTTGAAAATTTTCGACCTTAATCTGTATTGATGTTAATTTCCTATTTTGTGTGAAGAATTTTTGCAGCCTTTAGTCACCCTGTTATAATCAACATATTGGAATAAACACAAAAATGCTTTTGTTGACTTTCATGAGCATATTTTTTGTGCTCTCCATATTATCTTTCTTAAAATTTCAAAGAAATATAATAACTGTTTAGTAGATTCTTTCTCTGATTTACTCAGTCAGCTTCTTGTCCTGCTGGGGAAATCCGGGTTTTTTTATGAGGCAGCCATTCCCAGCACATTTGTAGTAACAGAATTGTAAGAAGAGTGTTTATAATATCTTAAATAATAAATGCAAATAAACCAGTTTTAATTGGGATAATCAGAACATCTGAGTAAAAGTTACCTCCTGGTCGTCCTTCAGTTTTGCAGAAATGACTGACTGTCCTTATAGACTCAGCTCACACTCTCTACCATACTTTGATACTTGCTGGGATTCTTTTCACCGTGGCATGGCATTCATAAATACATTTTCTAGTTTAAAACTCTACATTTTTTTAGTTATTCTGTCTTGTTGGATGTGCATGTCAGGTTGTTGTCCTGCTGTAAGACACAGTATTTACTCCTAAGGCTCTGCTTTATGACACTGGATACCACATTTCTATCTTCAAAACCCTCTGTAATCTCCTTAGTTCTTTGACACCAGAGGCAACCAAGCTGCTGCATGATGGTATACTACATCATATTTTACTGTGGGCTGGTCCTTTCTACATGACCTTCATTTCATCAACTGTGCGAACGGATGCATTCCCGAAGCGATTTACTTTTTCTTTATGTCCATTCATAGAATATTATAATAAGGCTGTGACCCATCAAAAGTTCATTAATATAGTTTTCAGATTCAGATTTAGGTTCAGAAAACTCCATGCAAACAGTTTTCAGTTGACACACTGATATTCAGCACTAGTCAGATTTTGCAAATAGTTCAGGTGAAATGAGCCCCATGGACCTTTGTTAATGACAAATTGTGAGGAGCTGCATTTCTAATTGTTTGTATAAGGCTTCAGAAGTCCCGGTGATAAAGTGTGAGAGGTGTTAGTTTGAGGCAATGAAAGAGCGAAGGAGATGGAGCAGGATATTTTTACCGAGCTAAATGTGTCCACCTCTGCCTCACATCGACCCACATTACAGCTCTCACTGAGCACACAAGGAGACGAGAGAGTTATGTCTCTGTCCATCACTGTAACTCATAGTTCTGAGTGCAACCCCACCACAGGGAGCAGTGTCAGTCTTAATGTCCCCATTTCTGTCAGGCACATTCTTGGCAGTGTTTGCATTAATGGCAAACATGGCAGACTTAATGTCTCGGTTCAAGACAACGTCTCTGCCCATCAGTAAAACTGGCTCATAGTGGCCTTGTTAAGGAAAAGAAAGATTTTTTTTTATTTTCCATCCATTTTCTACACCCTTTAATCCAATTCATGGACACAGCAGGGAAGCTGGACCCTATCTCAGCAATTAGCAGATAAGAGGCAGGGTACACCCTGGACAGGTTGCTGGTCCATTCGAGGGCCAATGCAAAGAGACAAACAGCTTCTCATCCTCATACCCCTTCCAAAGGAGAATTTAGAGAAACAAATTAATCTAACACACATGTCTGTGGACAGTGGAAGGAAGCTGGAGTACTGGAAGAAAACCAGGCAAACTCCACACAGACAAGGCCCCTCTCCCAACCCTGCTTTGAAGTAGTGGTGCCAACAACCGCAACACTGTGCAGCCATTTTTTCTGTCTTTTTTTAAAATAAAAGATATATGTGGGTTAGAGTTTATGTGCATGGCCTTTTATTCCAATATTTACATCCACATGTACTTTAATTCATATCAATTAACAATTTAGAATTAAATCACCAAAAAAATCCTCACAAACTGAACATATAGTGTTCAGATCAGTCCGAACATTTACAAAACTTCCCACTTTTCTTGTGAGTTTGTAAAACTCCAACTCTATTTTGAGTCGAGCTGCTAAAAGTCTCTCAAATATTAATAGAACGTCCTCAGATCTCACCTCTTTGATTCTTATTGGTTTTCAAAAAGCTAATTTGGACTCTCCTGATCTAAATTTAGTAGCGTACTGACAGATTTGGTCCTTGCAGAGTATTTTTAAATGAAGTGACTCGAGGAAAACTGCGCTCCAGATCTTTTAAAGACCAACTCCAAAAACCTGAACAGCTCAATGAGATGTGAACTTTGAACAAACAGGTAATGTTAAGTTTCCTGTTTTTCCATTTCCTCTAGCTGTAGCCCCATGAACAATCCTCCATTAACCCTCCCTCCCAACCCTAACTTCCATAGGTAGATAGAAAAAAAACACCTCAAAGAGAAAGGAATAGGGTGAACAGATCGAGCAAGTTTGCTCAAGAGCAGTGGGTAGCAACACTGAGTATTATAACTTGCACCTATAATATAATATAATAATCCTCCTTCCTTCTTATTCTTTACCACCCTGTAGTTTTCCTTTATTGTGTTCTAGTCCCATCTGCTTTGTCTTTGTTATCTCCTCTTTCAGTCATTACAAGTCTATCATTGGTCATGTAAAACCATCACGTAGACTGCAATCCATTTAGCATATCTCATACCAAATGGCTCAGCTCATAAAACACCACAGGTGTTTTATGTGCACATTGCAAGTCGTAATGATCTGGTTCTCCATAACCAACGCTGTCTGTAATGCTCTTATGTGCATTATATGATCATTCCCTTCCTTTCCTTTCATCTTCTCTTGGTCACAACATGGTTAGTGCTTACCTCAGTTACTTTAAAAAACACATTGTTATTTGTAGATTCACACATGGTAACTTATATAAACTATAGACAGCTATAAACTAAATGGGCTCGAACACTAACACTTACCATATAAGCAAAGGAAAGCTGACTTGAAATATTCACATTTAAAGTATTTATCCTGTCATTGTCTGCAGTCAAATTTCTGTTGGCAGAGGCCTTTTTTGAAGCCCTGAGATCAAACACAATAAACGTAATATGTGAAAAGCCCTTCAGAGCACATGCCTCAGCTCTCTAAATTAAAAGGTGATGCTGTGTTGCACTATGGGCTGCTTCTGCCAGGGAGAGCTAGCAGTCATGTTGGTGTGGTATTCACTGACATTTAGCCATCTGGTCGAAGATCTGCCAGCCGTACACTCTCTCTCCCGCTTTCTCTCTGTCTCCTTACTCTTAAAGACACAAAGGTGATGGTTTACATTGATGTTGAAACTGTTGGCAAGCCGTATCGCTATGATCAGTATGATGTGTCTGTTTATGTGTGTGCTTATGCACATCTGCTCACTTCCTAGCGTGGTTTTATGTGTTTTGCTTGCACCATCTGAGAACTGGGTTCCCATAGAAACAGATGTTTCGGTTTTCTCGGTGGCAACATGTGACTGATTTCTTTTGGTTTGTATTTGTGTGTAAATGTGAAATGCATGGGAAGTATAATGCATGCTTGAATATACTTTAAGTAAACTTACTGTAATGATGCATATATCAAGTCAAGCACATCAGACTTGGAAGCTTTAGAATATCTTAGATAATGATTACAAGAGAAGGGCTGCAGCTGAATATCAATAAGAAGGGCCTCGTCTCATTTAAACCCACCAGCCACACACTGAAAAAGTGTTTTGTTTTTTATTCATATGATGACTCATTGTTAGATTAATAGTGCATTCACATCAAGATGTTAGGTTTTGCCTCTGGGTCTGTGTATTTCATTGTTAAGAGGCTGGCGGGAGAGAGACTTGTCATGGTCAATGCTATAAATTGTAACTTCCATGAACCTCTCTTTCTTGAAGTCTTAGAGTCAAATTAGCCGGCACGACAAAGAATGCGCTGTTCACTCATGCAGTGCAATCTTTGTGATTATCTTAATTTCATAAAAGTTTTTACTAGAAGATCTGGAGATTTTGCTGTCGCATAGACTCTGGAAAGGTGTCACGAGGTTCAAAGGAACACTGCTTTTTCTGTCTTTGTTGTGATGTAGGATCGACCACATGCAGGAAACATGTTGGGACAGCTTTTTGGCAGATCAGTTCTAATGAACTGAGGTTGTTGCTTTGTAGCTTTACATATTTCTTTAGGTCCATTTTGTGCTTGTAGTTGCTACATATGTGATTTTTGTGGGTGAGAAAAAAATGACAGAATAGCTTGTTTTTGCCCTGAAAATGCCTGATTTTATTTAAAAAGAAATGTTATGCATTGACAGTTCTGTGTTTTGACATGTGCAACATTTTGTTTATAACCTGATCTCCAACAAACTGCTGCAGGGAAGAGTTTGCTTTAGCGTAGCTGGATCCAACTTCTGGATATTATGCTTCTTTGTTTTTTTCAGTATGTTATCACATTACAAAATTAGGATATATTGTGATAGATACAATCCAACATTCAGAGTTTGAGTCATGCAGTGTTTGGCATAAAATTATACAAAATACTTTGGAATAAGCCTGAATAAACATTGCGTAAAATGAGCTTGTGTGTCTTGAACTCAAGTTAAAAGCTGTGCAGCCAAAGAAAGTTAATATAGTTAACATTGCATGACTTACTCTCAGTGCAGTGAAAGCGAAGGGAAGAAGTATTAGAGGATAAGTGTATGTGTCTATCCTATTCAACCATGAAGCTCATGCACTGTTTTTAACCGGCGATTAGGTTTGAACATGAGAACCTTTGAATCTCTCCTTGGTATCTCAATTCTCCTGCTTTGGAGGGCAACCGTCAGGTGTGTCCATGTGCATGTGTGCATGCACGTGTGTGTGACAACGACCTCCCTATGTTGCACCCCCTGCACCCTCCCGCTCCTGGGAGGTGACCCAGTTTCCCATGATCCATTGCGGCTGCTTCTGCTGCGTTGTTGCTGTAGCAATATTGCAAGGTCCTTTAATGCCGACTGTGACTGCGGCATGAATAATGGATAGAAAGAGTGACAGAGTATTAGACAGAGGGTTGGGGGGGTAGATGTTATAATGAAGGAAAACAGAAGGAGCTGAGATATTAGAAAAGTTTTGAGATGGGTTACGGTGGTGAAGAAGGTGGAAGTTCCGGGAAGCACCGGATGTTGTTTTTTGTAAAGCTGGTTGCAGGCAACACGTTGTTGGAAGTCAAGAGGTGCAAATAAAAATTTGTGCAGACTCACCCCAAATCTCCTGTAATGTTCTCCAGTTGATAATTAATGTTGTGTTTAATTGCTTGGTGGATTGGATGACTGCACTCTCCCACAGTAATAATGAAAAGAGCACATATTGGCCATTTTTACACTCTAAACACAGCCACAGCAGCTTGGCACCTCCTCCTCATGCTGGTCATCAGCCATGGCCACATTTTGCAATGGGATGGCATCAGGAGTTATTGAAGGTTAACCAGCGTGGTTGTGTTGGTTAATTTGGTATGTACAGCAGAGCAAAGGTGACCCACAAGTGTGCAGTTGGGTTGAGGTCTTGACTCACAGCAGTCCATATCCTCTACACTCCCAAATTCTCGTGGTACTTTCTGATAAAACCCTCCTCTGTGAGGACGTTGACATCTTGGAAATAGGTCCCAAAGTGGGGAGGCATGTGATTGTCACTGATTGCAGACTTTAGTTGTGAATCAGTAGAGTGAATACCAACAGAAGAAAATTGCAG
The DNA here is from genome assembly GCA_036024015.1 of Craterocephalus amniculus. NCBI lineage: Eukaryota > Metazoa > Chordata > Actinopteri > Atheriniformes > Atherinidae > Craterocephalus > Craterocephalus amniculus. The sequence continues at coordinate 1,407 of JAVQJG010017789.1, read as the reverse complement.
AGGATTTTGGCATATTTTTTGAGGGTACGACCCACACGTTTAGCTGAGTTGCCTATTCCACAGAAGCCTTGTTCTACCGAGTGAGCACGATACACAAACCGAGACACACACTGCAAAGGCTCTCTCTTATTAACTGCTGTGAATAATAGATTTCATTTTATATAAAAGCCTTTTAAGTGCCCACACAGCCTTTCACTTCAAAGCTAGACATAGCACTGACATGCATGCATTTACTCAATGAAAAAAAGGATGAGAAAAAAAAGGCAAAAACTACAACATGCTGCCCACTAGCCATGCTTGCTGAACAGATGTTGGGGGGCCGAAAATATGTCTAGTTTCCCAGTTTTCCTGTAGTTAATTTTTTATTGTGTTAGCTGCATGAGGAGCCAGCTGCGTGTTTTAAACTAGGACCCGTATGAAGAAAGTGTGCCACTCAGAGATTTAAGTTCACATGGAAGTCAAAATTATCCAAAGGCTGGCAGTGCAGTTTTGTCTTACACAGGCTTCAAAGAACATGTGAGACCTCTTAGTTAAATATATCATTACATATTTTACATATATACATATACAATACATATATGTATTGTAGTTTTGTAGTAAGCTGTTCTCTTGGTTAACAGATAAATATTCTCTTTTTAGACAAAGCGCAGAATTATAATGTTTTCTGGTCAACAATGCAAAACCTGTGAGTCACTCTGATTCTACAAAGGAGGTTTTGCCCAAAGGGGTTTGCTGTAATAAATAAATTTAACTATTGTACCCACAGGAGCTATTCTTTTACACACAGCTTATCATTCTCAAGGTTAAACAGCACATGGTTCCACATGCTAGCAATTAACTGTTAGCATCAAGTCTGCCTGCCTGCCTTTGCTGTGTGTGGGGAAGTTAAAGCTTTATTCCATCACATTAATAGGTCATCAGATAGAACTAGACAAGCTGTAGGATCCATTTTATTGGAATCAGGAGTGAGGGAGCACCTAAAATCTTCAAGACAGTAACCCTTGAGGACCAGAGTTTCATATTCCTGTGGACAGTCTGGCAAGTCTTTGCTTTAGGGCTCCCCCTACAGTAATGGGATGCATTTCCACTGTTTTGAAAGGAAATCTTAGTCTGACCCCTGGACATGTGTATGAATATAATTAGTCTGATCCACTTAGTTTTAAGGTTGAGACTCTTCTCTAAATTGCTTTGATAATTTCCCCAAACTGCAAATGGTTACGTGTTTTACTCCAATGTAAATTAATTCTAAAGTTGAAAACACTAGATAAGTTGTAAAGGCCAAAAACCAGGGGCCTATACTACGAAGCCGGATTTTCTCTTATCGAGGTAACTTCAGGTTCAACCCGGGGTTTTCCGTCCTACGATGCTGGTTCACTTCTGATCGGGGTATATCACCCCGGTAACTTA
>JAVQJG010017785.1:0-10198 GCA_036024015.1 Craterocephalus amniculus | reverse complement strand
TTGCGTTTTTATTCATTTAGGGACTAGATTTGTCTGTGCACTTTAACGTTTGTCTTGTCCTATTTTTGTCTTGATACTTGTATATGCATGGGACAGTGGGAAACGTAATTTCGATTCCTTTGTATGTCATGGGCATGTGAAGAAATTGACAAATAAACCTGACTTGACTTGACTTGACTTGTATGTGTTCCGGACACACGGATGCAGCAGCAAGGGGAGTCTTTTGACTGCTTTGTCACGGATTTAAAGCTAAAAGCCCAGTCATGTGAGTTAGGGGAGTTGAAGGACTCTATGGTGCGCGATCAGATTGTGTATGGTGTCCAGGATAAGCGCACAAGGGAGCGGCTGCTGCGTGAGGCGAAGCTGAGTCTAGAGGAGGCGGAGAGACTGTGTCACGCCGCAGAGCTGGCCCAGCAGCACGCGAAGACATTTAATGAGTCCGACTTGGCTGCAGCTACTGACAGTGCCAAAGTGGCGGTTGTAAAAGATAAAGTTAACAGATCCGGGCCACCTAACAAGAAGCCAGAAACAGTGTTCTCATGCAGGAGGTGTGGCAATAAACACGAGCCAAGGCAGTTTCCTGCTTATGGGAAGAGATGTGCAAAATGTAAAGAAAAAAATTGTTTTGCCAGACAGTGTATGTCAAGGAACAAGTCCAAGTCCGTGCGGATGGTGGAAGAGACTGATATGAATGAGACTTTTTTTGTGAGCGTGGTGTCCTGCGATGAGGCCCGTCCATCTAACAAGGGGGAGGAAGACCTGAGCGCGGACAGTGAGGGCCTTTTCACACGGGCCCGGGTCCGAGCACGCCATGTTTGACCACAGATTTTGTCCATGTGAATGCAAACAGGCCGGGCCCGTGCGCGGCACGGGTGGCCCAGGCTGGGAGGTAGTCCAGGACCCGGGCCACCCGTGCTCGAGCACAGATGGATGGCTTGTGAACACAATCCGGGCCGTGCCGGACGTGACATGTGGGCTACAAGCGGAACTGATCAAAGCAACATCCGACACTACCGGCAGGTTTAGCATTAGCAACACTGTTAGCTTCACTGTAAACAAACGTGGCGATCGCGAGCGCAAAGAGATTACTGTGGAGTGATTTAAAACGTCCAAAACATATAATATGACTGCCTGGCTTGCATCCATAGTGGAGAAGAAAATACTAAGTAACAAGACGAGTTCGCTTTGTTATTGATAGATGTAAGGCTGAAAACGTAAGGCTTTGCTTCTTCCTCGGTTGCTAGCTATCGGCCAAGTTTCCTCAGCACTGCCACCTAGTGTTCTGGCGCCGACAATACCAAGCGTGCCCTAGCCTGGTTCAAGCACTGGCATGTGAACACAACTCAGGACTAATCGATCCCCGGCACGGCACAGGCCCGAGCCCGCCATGTGAAAAGGCCCTAACAACCATTCACGTATGCGCGCACACACGGAAAATTTAGAGGGACCAGTTAACCTATCATGTATGTCTATGGACAGTGCGAGGACACTGCCCTGGTACCACTGGATCCCAGTGCTGCATTTGACACAGGTGATCATAACATCTTACTGGACCTGCTGAAAAACTGGGTAGGACTTTCTTGGACTGAAATTAACTGGTTTGAGTCCTATCTTAAAGACATGGACTACTTTGTGCCTAAAGGTAACTATAAATCTGAGAAAACAAAAATATCCTGAGGAGTTCCGCACAGGGCCATCCTGGGGCCTCTGCTTTTCAACATCTACGTGCTCCCACGTGCTCACATTATAAAAAACAACAACAAAAAATATTATCATAGCTATGCTGATGACACACAGACATATATAACTATCACACAAGGAGACTACAGTCTAGGGCTGTCCCGATACGATACCAGTATACCAGGATACCAACAAAAAACATGGATCGGACGGAATCGGCATGTGTTAAAATATGCCGATACCGTTGCCGATACCAGGTGATCAAGATTTTCTATCCAGCCCTTTCACCCGACCAGAACGCTTGGTACACCCTTTACGAGTGTTCTCCCTAGTTCATTTTCTACTGGGTTTACTCAGGTATTTTTTTCTTACAACAAAAATGTGAAATGTGCCGTGTGTTACACAAAGCCTTTAAATTTATTGTAAATCAACTCACTGGTTAATAATTAATGGGTCAGTTTTTTTTACAATATTTTGCTCATAACAAAATGTAAGTATTGGTATCGGGTATTTGCCGATACTAACCCTCTGTATCGTATCGGAAATGAAAAAGTGGTATCGGGATAGCCCTACTACAGTTCGATCTAATCACTGATCAGATTAGAGACTGGATGTGCCACTCACAAATTTCTTCAGCTAGATGAAGATTAAACTGAAATCAGTTTTTGGAGCCAAAAAAGAAAGTCTTCAAATAAAAAGTCTTCTTTTTTCCCGTTTAATTTACGATAACAATTTGCTTGTAATGCTTTTTAATGCTTCTTCTGGACCCTAATGTTTTATGTAAAACACATCAAATTGTTTTGTACATGAAATGTGTTACAAATAAACTTGCTTTGCATGTATTAAAAGTACATTGCAGAGATTACAGTTTTCATCTTCAAAACAAGTGTGATGAGCTTTAGCTCTTTTTTTTCTGAGAGGTTTTTCTTCAGAGAGGAGACTGATACAGAAACAATGCATAGTTAATGGACAAAGTACAAATATTTACGCTGCACAGGGACTGGGGGAACCCTTGTGGAGTGCTGAAGATAGCAATCAAGCAGATCTAATTACCCGAAATTGCAACAGATATATTCTTAAAGAATGAAAGTAGCACTCCAACTCTTGTGTGAAAAGAGTGTCCTTACACTGATACTATGACTAACTGAGTAGTGCTATAATCGTTTACTGTATAGCTGCACTATTAAATCCATTTGGATTATTATAAACGATATATGCATTTATTTTATACGTTCTTCTTAGAAAAACAAACAATCCTGTCACAGAAACTTGGATCGCTTTAGGATAAAGTTTAACATGAAAGCCTCTGCTATGCTATTTCTGTCCAATACTGGCACAAGCAGGGCTCAGAGCCTAATAAAGATGTTCTAACATCTTGACACCAGTGAGCTGCACTGAGGTAATAAATTACTTAATGGTTTCTTTAAGCAATGACGCAAAGAAAAGAAGTAGCAGAACATAGACAAAAAAAAGTCTAATTCATCGAAGGCTACCATCTGCCAGGCAAATAGTTTCCCTTGTAAAATAAAACCCTATATCACTCATGAATAAATTAAGACGCTGATTAACAACGTTCCCAGCTGTCACCCGGAGTTCTTCACCAGGGAGAAATCGACTCCGCAATCACAACTTCAGTAAGAGGCTTTTAACCTTTAAGAATATCTGCTGCAGGTCGCCAGGACTTCAAACAGGGAAGAACTGCTCATTAGCTCCTTCTCTATTTACTTTTCTCCAATAGGATATCAGCAGAAAAGCAAAACAACACCCAGGCAGGGGTTTATCTGCATGTCATGGACCTAGATATCTTGTAGATTAGTCCAGAAATATGGTGGAACATTTCTAAGACACAAGAAGTAAATCACCTTCAAAGTTATTAATAATTATAAACAGTTGGGTGACCTGAGGAGCAGGCTATGATCAGCAAAATATGAAACAGTGCTTATCATTACAGGACTACAACCAAAATAGCAGCTACACTTGTTCCTGTAAGATTTGAGTAATTGAGAAGTAAGCTTGGCTTGCATATAAAAATTACCATCATACTGACAGCAGGGTCCCTGAGAGAAAAGTACCCCATCCAGTGATCTTAGGTATGCATCCCTGACACATGTATATCTAAAAGGACGCAGTAAACTCACTATTGATGCGTACACTGTAAACAACAACTTGTGTTAAAGTAACTAACAAAAGAAACTTGATGAATGCAGCCCAGAGAAATGCTGTGTCAATCCTCTGCACACGTCATGCTGCTGGGTCCGCAGCAAAGGTCTGCACCGTGGCGACCTGGCGGCCAGCCGGGCTTCACTCCATTTAAAAACAGGTGATCAGCCGGGGAATCAGCCAGATGACCTGCTCAGATCCGATGGCTTGTTCGGAGAGAAGGCCTCTTTTAACCACAAGGGTGAAACAAACAAATCAGAGATGCTTTGCAAATCAACTTAGAAAAGGTTCCAATTTGTTAACTAAGTGTTGATGTGCTGTTTTTATTTAAGTTTAGTTGATAATCTCGTGTTAATGATTCCTAAAACAACTTCTGCTGATTTTATGATTTTTTTCAGCTGCTCTAGGCGGTGAATTTATATTACCCAGCTTATTTGCTAACAGACCTCCATCGGACACTGTGGCACTTTGCAGACTACAACCTGAAAGAAATGAGAGAAATTGGGCTTTTGTTAACTTTTTACTAATCTCATAATCAAATTTGCCCTCAAAGATTCATTCCTGTTTTGTTTTGGCAAAGCCTCTTTCCACTGGCAAACGCTCCCTTCCATTTAAGAGGTGAATTCCTCCTCCACTTCTCTTCATCACTTCTTCCTGGGTCATGGCCCAGCTGGCAATAAAGGAGTGGACCCACTGTGACAGCTGTTTTCTAATAAACTTTTCAGATTTAGAATTTAGTTTTATTTTATTTATACATATGGGAATATGTCCATAGATTAACCATGTCATATCATACCAACATCAAAAGGAGTTTAACACTACAATCAAGAAATAAAAAAACATAGAAAGTTTTTTTTTAATTGGGACCCACATAAATTGCCACCTCTGGGTCCTGAGGGTTTATTATATTGAAAACGGATCAACATGACTTCCCATCATTTAATATATAAAAATAATTTTAAATGAGTTAGCGAACAGAGAAAGGAAGATACGGGACTTATTTTCATTTCCAAGCTTTGAACTGATAACTTTAATGTACAGCTTCAAAAATTGCAATGCAATTCTGTGAGTCTCTGAGTGAAAGTTTGTGAGTCTCAAAAGAGAATCTGAACAGCAGCAGCAAATATAACCAGAGACAAAGCAACAGAAGACAAACAGGAAAACCAGGATCTACAGAAGATTTAAGAGATTATAAGAGGAAAATATTGCAACTACAAGATCAGAACATTATAAGAGTAAAGAAATAAATGACGGTAGAAACTGTAGCACATGAACATCATAATGAACAAAACCTCATTTCAAATAACTTCATTATATAAATAACTATGGAAAACATTACATGCGAAATTATAGGTATATCGCAACTCAAGTTCATTAGAAGAAACCACGACGTCAAACTGTTCATCAGATGTATAGACTTCCTGTTTTACTTTGTTTCTTAGTTTAATAATGTAAATGTTAGTATCCATTATTTAAGTTCCTGGCAGCTTTACATATAAAATAAATAAATAAATAAATGTCTTCTCGCTTCACTTTGCAGAAATTTCCATCCTATCATGCGGAAAATAATCAGATTAGCTTCGACGCATCCAAGTGTCCGCTGTCTTGGAAATGAATCCTCCATATTCAGCGCTAAATAACAGGTGTTGTTCAACTTTCCGTCTCAAACCGCAACCTGCCACCAAAAACAATGAATGGACCCACAAAACTCGCGTTGTAAATCAATGAGTAGGCCCTTTTACATTAACTATAAACAGCTGCAATTTTGTGTAAAACATAAGGGTGGTCTGCCTTTGTCCATGTCGACTTACGCAAAGGCAAAATCCCACTTTCATGTAGCACAGGAGTCACGAGCCGCACCGTAAGAACACAAAAAAAGTCTACAAATCAACTAAACTTACCGGGGAAAACAACCTGGAAGTCCGCTCGATGTTCACTTCCTTGTCTGAATTGTGATGACGAAAAGGGACGACCGCCTTAGATTGTTTTCTTTCTTTCCTTTTTTTCTCTTTAAAACACAGTAAAGTTGTGGACTACACAATAAAGTTCACGCCCGGTCATCGCTGGTGAGTTTAGCTGCTCCTGCTGCCAATGGTTTCCTTCCTTTTCTTCCCTTTTTTTGTTTTTTCTTCCCCTTGTTCACGTAAAAGTTGTGTTTTCCAAAGCAGCGTCGTTATCGCCATCTAGCGGCCAAAGCGTAGACTTACAACTGCGCCCTTGAAAGGACGAGATGAGGGTTATTTACTAATGTATTGTTTTGATTTTTATATTTGTTTATTATTTATGTATTGCTATCTACGGATTTAATATTTTATTTTGTTTAACGCCAGTCTTTTTTATTTTAACTGTATATAACTTAGTTTCTTATCATTGTAGATCATTTTAGGCATAAAGGGGTTAAAACACAACCTAAAAAATGAGTGCCTTAAGTGCCTTGAACGTAAGTGTCATAATGAATTATCTGCAAGTTGTTTGAACTCTAAAACAAATTGTAACCTTTCAAATGAGAAATGTTTCCTTTTTTCCAAGGATGAGTCAACTATACATTTTAAGGCAGTCTTTTGAAAAAAAGTCATATACTTACTGCTATGGTGAATCATGTCTCCTCATAATGTTACTACAGCGGTTGTGAAACTGTAATATTTCCTGTTATGATGTTTTTTGTATTTCAATCACCTTTTAACAATATTAAGTATATGATCAGATCCCCATATTTGGTTCAATTTCTGTATACAGTATGCAAAAAAAAACAATAGGAAGAGTTGCTTATGCACTCTTTCTACTTTTCTATATTTATATCTTTTTTTAAACTGTTGCTGTAATCAAAATCAAAATGAGAGGACTGGAGGCTTTTAGTCAAGCGTGCACTAATCATGGACTTGGAGCAGCTCCTTCATTATAGGTCAGAATCACACACGGTGTAGTAAGTCATCCATTCCCACAGCAAAAGCTGCCTAATCTACCCACTGTCGATAAAAATCACTTGTGTTTGGTCTGATCAGCTCTGTTATCTTAGATATTATATTCACACTGTAGATCTCTCCTTTGCAACTTCTTTCCTCTTAAACACCCACACACTGTGTTGTGCATTTATAAATCATATCTGTATGTAAATACAAGCCATTGTATATTTGCTATTATACTTTTGCAGCCTTACTTGATTGTATTTTGAATCACTTAACATCCACTGTTTCATTTTATCGGCATTATCCTTGATAGACTTTCTCTAATGAGTATATTTCCACTGTGTGGTTAAAATATAATATTTAAAGCCTTAGATGATTTAATTGGACCTGCCAACTGCACAGTCAGCATTTATTTCAGCACCTCCCTAAAACCAATTAAGTGGGACTATGAAAGAAAATAATAAAAGTTTCTCATTTCTCATTATTTCATACTCATATACATTTATTCAGGTATTTTTGCTATTCTCTACATAGATTACTTTTTAATATCTCTCTGACAGCTGGGATAAATAGTGTTCTTTGTCTTTTTTACATTATAGGTATGATGGGAAAAAAAAGTTTATTCATCTTGAAAGCGGAAACAGTGTTCGCTCTTTCAAGGAATTCTACCGGAGAAAGTGAGCTGAAGCAGAGATGCTAAATGAACCCATTCACCTCGTTAGTGACTGTGCTCACTCTTCATCCATGGAGACTATGGCTGGAAACATTTTTCCTTTTTTTCCCCCCGCTATTCGTTCGGGTATGTAGAAAATGTCACAGTGCAGGCGTTTTACTACCACCTTTCAGTAGGTGCTTATCTGACTGCACATTTAAAGAAACCTTTTCTCTTCTGTTTCTGTCACCTCATGAACTAAAGTCATCCTCAGACAGAGAAAGGTTGGTTTTTAATCAGGTTCTTACGATGCATCGGTGATACGACATGAAGACAGAGCTCTGCACAGGATATTTGAACACTTTTCAGTTAAAGTGCAGTACATAATTTGAAGCGTTTAAAATGAGTTTCTGGATGCTGGCGGTGTGGTGAGAGAGGGAAGATGACAGAAGGAGGGAGAGGTGGGCACTGGTCTATAGTGAACACTGCTTTCTTGTCTTTTCGCACAAACTGGCTGCTCTTGTCCTGCGGCTTGATGAGCCAGAGACGCTTCACATTCTCTTGACAGGTTGCCAGACTCAAACCAGCAACACCAGGCAGTCTGTCTGTTAGGAACCAGAGCCGGTTTGACTCTGGGAATGACTCGAGGTAAAGCAAAGAGAACTGTATCCTGGATATTTACGGTATCTGAGCATTGCTTCAAACCTCAGCTCACTGTGTGTGATTTCTAAGAAAGGAGCCTTAAATCAGGAGTCTGAACGGGTAATATTTATCTATAATATCCAAATTAGAAAGTTGCTTCCTTTTTTGCCCCTCAACTCATTTTTGGTACTTTTCTTCAGTATTTTGCAGCTGCAGTCGTATGGAGTCTGACCTATAGAGAACATGAAGTTATGCCATGCCATGTTGCATGCTGTGTTTCTAAATATTGTTGCATACTGTAATTAGATTTGGGTAATAGATAATGGGGAGGGGAAGAAAGAAAAAGGAGGGAAGATAATCCCTACATGGAACAATTGCATCACACTGCTTAATATAAAGAGGGTTTAACAATAAACCTAGGCTTATCATCCTAATAAACCAGACATATGATCACCTGTTTTGAAAAACAATAATTTTTAGCTACGTTCAGGAACACCAATACGAACAAAAACAATGCAACAGGACTTGTATGATACTGTATTGAAGGTAAGTGCAATCATCTGCTACTTCATTAAGTCCATCTTCCTGGTTGGACTTTTTCCCTTCAGATCTGCCTTTACTCTTCATGTCAGATTCAACAAGGTGTTGGAAACAATCCTCAGAGATTTTGCTCCATATTAACATGTTTTCCGGCAACAGTGGCACCTGTTGTGTTTTTCTGCTGCTGTAGTTCATGTACTTCACAGCTGGATGTGTTGTGTGTTCACAGATGATATTCTGCATACTTGGTTTTAACCACTGGCTATTTGATTTACTGTTGCCTTTCTATCATCTCCCACCAGTTTGCCTATTCTGCTGGGACCACAACAAGACGTTTTAGTCCAGACACCTGATGCTCACTGGATGATTTCTCTTTTCAGACCATTGTCTGTAAACCCTGGAGATGGTTGTGTGTGAAAATCCCCACAGATAATCAGTTTCTGAAACACTCAGACCAACAACCATGCAGCTTTCAAAGTCACGTAAATCCCCTTTCTTCCTCAGTCTTTCAGAGAAAAACAATCATTCACTCACATTCATTCTTGGGGACAATTTAGAGAAACCAACTAGTCTAACATGCATGTCTTTGGCTGTGGGAGGAAGCCAGAGTACCCAGAGAAACTTTTCTAGGACTAGAAAAAAGTCACCACCATCAAAAAAGGTCACTGTTATATTTTCTTGGATCGGCTTTAGCTTTGATTATGTTACGCATTCCCTGTGGCATTGTGTCTATAAACTTCAATGTCTGACGATTTATATCTATCCAGTGTTGAATTAATTTTTCACCAAGATCTTGATTTGATGATGGGACGGTCCGACCCCTGTGCAATGCTTTCTCCAGCACATCCGAAAGACTTTCAGTGAGATTGAAGTCTGGAGTTGTGGTGGCTAATTCATGTTCGAACCGTTTTTTCACAGCTGTAGCCAGATGAAACCTGCAGTTGTCATCTCGGTGTATGCCTGTGCCATCCCGGCCCCCCATGAAAAGTTCATTTTTGTGTTATATCATGTAAACTATTTAGAATGAAAGTCATCCTTTACTATTCATATTATATATCATATTATATTGCTATGTGTATTTACTGTACTCCATAGGATACATTTGCAAATTTTACTTTAGTAAAATAATAACTTTGTCCGATTATCACTTTGTTTAAGGTGCAGTTACCAGGACAACCCTTCCCTGAACTGGACAGATGCAGGACTTGCTTCTCCTCGATGTGTAATCAGTGAAAACATTTTAATTTTTGGTATTTCACAACCTTTGTTTCAAATTCCCACATCAAAACTGGACACTATAAGTTGTAGTCGGTTTGATCAGTGTTGTGTTTTGAGATGCTAGAGCTGGGTCTGACAAATATTAAGGAAAAAAAACTAAAATGGTTGCATCAAACCATACAATACAACCAGCAAACAATGTTAATGAAGAGTATTAGCCAGGCATAAACAAGCAAACAGACAGCAAACTTAGCTTAAAGCAAGAACGTTCAAGTCAGAGGCCCGCATCCAATTTTTGTTCATTTTACATTTTTCTCATAAGAAAAATAAGACATAAATTACTTTTTTAATCCCCAAAGGCAAATCCGTTCGCCTGGCAGCTCCTCTACCACTTGCAGAA
>JAVQJG010017769.1:0-35699 GCA_036024015.1 Craterocephalus amniculus | reverse complement strand
GTTGAAAAAAAAGAAAAGAAGAGAGCTTTTGAAACAAAGTCTTTCGAAATTAAATTACATTTAATTCACTTAAGGAGCAAGTCGGCCCTGCTTTTAACATACAGATGCAGAGACACAGACTGACATGCATACACATGCAACTGTACTGTACACACACTGACTTGCATTAAATCAGCAATTATTTAATCAGCGAGAAGACTAGCTGGAGGAATTAACTGAATTCCATACTGTCAAGACTAATATCCTATACAATGAATCAGACACACACACACACGCAGTCTTACATACAGATACAAAAGAGAAGAAGAAACAGACCTGAGTAGGAGGATAGAGGGATAATTTCAGATAAAGAGTCCCCTTTTCTCACAGCACACTGAAGCCATATGAAACTAATCTAACAGAGCCCTCCTGCAAGTGCTACCAACCATCCACTGACTCTGTGTGTTAGCATAGATGTGTTTGCATGCTAATACATATACCTGCAGAAGTCCATCTATGTGACTTTGCATTCAATCTACTGCATGAATTTAAATGACTTCTCCGAATTGATTGATCAGATTCAAGTTGAATAATTTCAAGCTGGATGGATGGAAATTAACTCCGCTTGTAGGAGACAGAAAAACAAACTACAAACAGAAAAAAGAGGCCACATTATATCGCAACCACAGGGTGATTTGTGGCATCGATAATTTTAATTTCTTTACAAGGCTCAAGATTTGATTTTTCTTATAACCCTTCAACTGAAGCAGCGATTAAATAGATTGCAGGTGTCAAACAGGTGATACTCATTGCTCACTTTCTAAAACTGAGATAAGGTTGTCACAGATAAAGAATTTGCTTAATAAGAAACAAGACTCAGTAAACTGGAGACCAGCTTGTCTAAAAGCTTGTCTGACACTGATGCAAAGCAGCCGGAACGATCTGTAAACTCCTCTCAGGTGGAGAAACAAGGCCAAACCCTTTTGGATGGGTCAAGGCAAAGCGGATGTTCATAGTGCAAGACTGGGAACATGTTGAATGGCAGGAACAGAGATATGTATTGGAGGCATCTAACAGAAGACGGACTGCTGCCGCAGTGGATCAAACTGCTGTATTAAGACTTTTGGGTTCAAGTGTTTTTGCCCACTCTGGAGACTGACGTCCACACCTATGATATGGCTAATCGAGAAGAAGGGAAACTCCAATTAAACTAACCCTGAAAGCAAGAAACTGAAACATACATTTCTTTTTTCATAGATTAATAATGATAAGACTGGAGAAAAAGTGACAGGCCGTACCCTTATGCCAGCTAGCATGAATGCAATTGGTGCACCTGGTAAGAAATGTAAGAGATTTTGCCTAGTTTATTAAAAATTTGACCACATCTCATTCATTTCAATAATTAACCGATCGCTCAACGTTAACACGGACGCCAGCCTGCGGAAATCCTACGACAGTTTGCTTCAGCAGGCCTCAGATTCCCCAGCCTAATCCGCATCCTCTTAACTTTTTAAAGGCTGTGGAGAAAAAATTTATAGCACATCACATTTCAGGATAAAATCCTCAGCTGTGAGGCTGTTATAAGAGGCTGGCAAAAAACTTGTGGAGTAAAATCCATCCTCAGACATTAGGTATGCAGAGTGAGCCGCGGCAGCAGTGGAGTATAAAGATGCTGGATTTGTAATAATTTACTGCAATAACACTAGCAAGGGCATTCCCTGCTCTGAATAAACACGGTACATATGGCATGATAACAGTGTTTGGGCAAACACGCCCCGAAATATTAAAAAAAAAAAAAAAAAAAAAGGTTAACATTAAATTATTTTAGTTCCAATTCATAGTGGTATTTCGAGGTCAGCTTAAATGGTTAAAATTATTATAAGCTGTCATAAACCCAACCAGATGAGCCAGACTTGCTACAAGAGAATCAGTTTCACTCTTGCCAAAAGGATCAGGTGTAACAACCTCTATCCCTGCAGCCTTAGGCCGGTACGTGATGGTATAAGCTGAAGGAATGTGATGATTGCTCATCATTGATTCGTGTTGGAGGCCTTGGAGACTGCGATAATGATGACGACGGTAATTTGTCAAACAGCGGGGGCCTGAAACTCTTTATCAGCAGCTTCTAATAGGGACAATCGTTTTTTATATGTCTTTGTCTTCCTGTATGAGCAAGATGTGGAGAACCAAGAGCTTATGCAGTAATGGCAAGACTGACGTGCATGTTTTGATAAGTGTGGGATATACCTGCTCTATGCATACGGGCTGGACAAATCAAACTACGATTCATCTGTTGCACAAGCAGCATCTTAATCTGGGAGTGTTTCTTTATATGTGTGTTTGCAGAAGAGTAAGTAAAGAAGAACAAGAGCTGAATGAGAAAAGAGAAGCTGCTGAAACCCAGAGCAGGGTGACATCATTGTAACATGCACACAAATGTCTACTTCACACACAAGAGGAGCAAGGTCAATGTCTTTGTCTCTTTTCTTCCTATACACACACACACACATACATATAGGCCACAGTGTGTGGCCCACTTCCCCTTTTTCTTCCTTTTGCTCTTTGTGATTACTCTTTTCCGGACCGCTTTACTCCCTCTGCCATTCTTCTCATGCTTCCTGTGTTTAGTGAATACAGGAGTTGCTCCCTTTTGTCGCGTAGCAGTGATGGTCTCAGTAAGTAAACAAATGGCAGGGGGCTGCAGGGAGCACAGAAGAAGCATCAACAGAGGAAAAAAAAAGGGGAAACTCTTCCACGCTGATCTAATTTTGATAAACAGCATGCAGACCTGGAGTCTGTGGACCTGAATATCACAGTTGGGGTGTTAGAGAGTGTATGTTCTGCACTGGTGTGCATGTGGGTATTGCTTTCCTTTGTGTTCGGATCTGAACTCCTGATATCCAGAAATGTGTGCTGGTGTTTTATCAAACAAGTCATTTTTATAAACCTAAATGTTTCTTTGTGATAAGATTAGATTTACTGTGTACTTTCTTCCTTTTGTAATTGAATAAAAGTCCTTCTGAGGCTTGTTTTTTAAGGTGATGGAGCATGTTGCGCACGCCAATATTTATATGGAAGTGCTCTTGAATCTCTTCTTATTCTCATAAACCAAACAATCCCTTACAAAAAATGCTAAGTACCCTTGATGATGTCTGACTAATATTACAACTTGTGATTAAAAGTCTGAAGTGGGCTGAATCATTTCCTACAACTGATTCCTCAATTTTTCCCCCCTGTTTCCAGGTGATACATATCCTTCATTAAAAAACTACATGTGCATTTCCAGGGTTCAAAGTGATTTTCCTTATCTAAAATTATATTTCCTTCATTTTTGAGTCTGGAGAGCAGTGACCCACTTCAAGCTGACCAGTAAAGCACCATGTCAGTGTGTATTTCAAAGGAATGTATATAGGAAAGCTTGCATAAGAGTGTGTGTTTGTGTGGAAGAGGAAGAGGAGGAAGCACGTGTGTCGTCATGGGAAGGCCCCGTAGGTTGAAATTAAAACACGAAGCTGCAACTTACACACACACACACATTTGTACATAATCTGGTGTGGAAACCAGGACACTGAAACCTTAACTCATCCCACTGCCCAGGGAAAAGAAAGCAGGAGAGAGAAGGATACAAAGAGTCAAAGAGTAAAAGTTATTATGATGTGCATCCTTAATACCTACAGTGTATCCAGTGGTATTAAGTGTCTTATTAACCGCCTTTAACTCTGTTTCACTGTTTATCTGAGAATGGGTCAGTGGGCTGATTCCCACACAACAGAGACCCATGCAGGTAATCTAACTTGGTCATGCAGAAAAATGATATGTGAAGTCATCAGGGTCAGCTCAGATGCAACACTGTCATCTTAACCATAACTCAATGCCAAAATCTGTCATCCAATTAGGATTAAGGAATAAGATGGCCAATCAAAGAGGGTTTAGGAATGGTTTAAGACCCATCTGCTGTGTTTTAAGGAAAATCTCCTCAATCAGGACTAACCAATCTCTGTTCGTCTCAAACTGGGTTTAATCTACATAGAAATGTTGTGATATTGATTAAACAAGGAAAAAATATGTAGGATTTGAATAAAGCTTCTTATGAATGAATGCAAAACCTAATAATAAGATTTCCCACATAGGAAATATGGACACCAAGCCAAGGTAAGCCATTCAAATGTATGATCTGAAAGTCAAAGCAGCTTGCATGTCAACATCCGTCCATTTCAGTCTAAAAAGCTACAGCTAACAGCTTAACCTTCCCTAAAACATCATTTTGCACTGGTGATAATAGCTGCAATGGTGATTTTATGCTGTTTCACCAAATTATGCGCAAACACATGCACAGACACACACCCACATCATTCATATATATTAACAAACTACCTCGGAATGACAAGATTTTGCAAACCGAGGAGAGAATGAAAGATTAAGAAAAAGACTGCCAGTGAATCCAGGTATAGATGGAGGGAAATGTGAAATAAAAGAGTGGGAAGAAATGATAAGAAGAAAGAGAAATGGTATAATCGCAGCTGAGCTACATTACCGAGAGAAATACACTTTTTACCCTCAGACCCACACAATCTTTGCCAAATGACTATCTTACCAATTAGCCTGGTTGGAAAGAGTGAAAACGGGAGAACGGGAAGAAAAAAAGGTTAGGATGGAGTGAATGGATGAAAAGAAAAGGAACTTTTCACAACATTGCCATTTTTATTACTGTTAATTCCCAAGTAATAAGCTGTCCTTCACAAGAACATTCACCAAGCCCTCTTCCTACAAGTCACCCACAGTGTTGCATCAACACACCTGCCTCTAGTTTCTCTGAGTGCTGTCAATACGTATTGGCAAAACACGCCATTTATGGCTGCAGGGGGAGGGGAAAAAAAAGAGGAAAGGCTAGCAAAGTGAGGTTGGAGGGTCATCAGTGAAGAGGAACATTTTTAGAGCTTCTCCCTGCCTCGGTCCGATGGCAGATTGCTGATTTTTTTTCTGCTGTCTACGAGCATGTTTATGTGCGTGTCAGAGGTCATGGAGGTAGGAAATGAGCAACACCGAGTGGGCACAGGGTTCAAGGTGAACAACGAGCAGAGGAAGACACAGGGAAACACACATGGGGAGTACATACACACATGGAGAGAGCAGGATTCACTCACAGGTGGTGCTGACTTCAGTAACAGGCTCTGCAGCAAAGAGAAGGAGCTCAGATAGATGTTGAACCGCAGCCTAGTTTAGCAGTCACTTCCCAATTAAACTATCCAGAATTCAAATATGACTGAGTGTAAATGGAGGTGTCCGTGTGTTCAAAGTGCACGAAAGTGGGGAAAATATCTACGTTTTCTAGCAGCAGAATAATGGGTTCTTAAATTCACCATTTTTATTGTCTACTCTGATATTGTTCTCTGTCTTTCCTCTGACAGCTCCATCTTAACCAACCCACTCAGTGTTTTTTTTTTTCCCCTTTTCACCATATTGACACAGTTGTGGAAGCAATTCCTGCCAAGACTACAAGTGCCAGTCATAAAAAGTGCCTCAAATTACTGGTACACTCTGCCCTTTAAGCATCATTACTCCAGAGCTGACAATACGGCAGCATTTCTTTGAGCAAGTCTCAATAAGAGACAACTGTCAGCAACTCTCTCACATAATTCACAGTGCCTCTGACTGTACATGACATTGTCTTTTGGTAGTATTGATAATGGAGAAGTTCAGTTTCCTGAATGCTTTATGTGATGCATCAGATTGCAGGTACAAAGATTGTATGGAATGTTCTGGATGAGGCGACATTATTATTTATGGGGAGGGACTTTGAGCTGTTGATACGGTTGCACTCGTTACTGCGAGAAAGATACCAGCTGCTATGATATGTTCAGTCTCAGTGCCTGCAAACAGACGCCCGCTGGAAAAAGAACGCACCATGTCTAATTAGTTTACATTGCTCCCATGTGGAAGCTGCTAATTTAAAATTGGCTTTTTACTCTCCATTTAAATAAGGTTGCTTTCAGCTTGACTGGTGATCCTTGTTTCTGGTGATCCAACAAAGAGGCAGGAAGAAACGGTTGTGTGTATCATCATGAGTATGTAAAGGATGAATGTTAATGTCAGGAATGACAGACTCTCCTATAGGCCCAGTTAACAACAGGCATTAACATGCGTCCTGGGCGATCCAATCACCTGTGAACAACTCTATGCATGGCATTAGTATGCATCTCTCTTTTCATCTGGAGGGACCATTTGTGCTCAGATCTTACTCCCCCACTCGGCACGGAAACAAACAATGCAGCCTTGATATTTTCTCTTTGCAAAGACCAACTGAATGACACCTGCATACCCAAAACCCCCTGCAGTCCTGAAAGTTCTCCCTTGCTAGAAGTGCAAAACCTGTTTGATAATTTCATAACAATAACAAAGAGTGTTTGAGGGTTTGGAGAAGTCATATTATGGTCCAGGCACTTTATTTTCTTTTGTCTTTAGATGTGTGCTGCAGTGAATGGGCAAGATGTCCCACAGGGTCATGCTATGGAAACTTTAATTCAATGGACCACCAAATTCATACATATTTTTAGGATTTCTGAATAAAAAGATAAATATATTTTCCTGGGTACTGAAATGTTTACCAGTTGGTTGAAGGCAGAGGTCTGAATAAGTGTCCCTGTGAATGCCTGCAGCTAATTTCACACTAATCTTTCAAACAGAGTTAAAACAACCCAGCTCAGGCTGTCTCAGTATCATTTGTATTGTATGCTGGATTAGGATGGCCAGTCACAAGACATGTGTTTCCAAATATCTGTACTGTACATTTTCCTGAGCACAGCTCTGTCCGTGTTCATTCTATGTCACCACTTAGGCTCCTGAGATGCTAAGTGGCGCCACAAGCTTAGAGCTCATTTGACATTTTCCACCTAGACAGGGCCTCAGGGCGGAGTTAGAGACTGAAACATCAATATCTGAATTACTCTAACTCTTTCTCCAGCCCTTCCTCTCTTCACCCCCCCCCCCACCCCCCAAGTCCTTTTGCTGCTCTGAGGCCGCACACACGCGGAAAAGAAAAGACATGCACATACACACAAAAACACTAAAGGTGTTGATGGCCATGCTTGAGCTGTCAAGAGGAACGGAACAGATCAGCTATCCTCCAAGTATTTTGTGTGTGTGTGTGTGCGTGTGTGTGGTAATCGATGTCTCATCTTTGTTCCATTTGCTCCAGACAGCAGCATGTATGATAACCCTCATGTTATCAGAGACAGGGAGAGAAATGGTTGCTTAGGGAATATCACCTGACACCCTATTTGTTGAGAGATATTCATGCTGTGATTCACACTGGCCTCCATCTGCTGGGAGAACAGGATCAGAGAATGGAAGTAACCTGTCTGGCAGCAAAATTTACACGTCACTTCATGAAGCCTGATTAAGGCCTGTCACACACTCACACACACACACATGCGTGTCAGAGCCTCTACCAAACAGCCAGATCTATCACTGAGTGCCACACCTGCTGCCACAGACTTATCTAGCCTCATCCTAAATGATCGATACAACCCTGAACTACAATACTGTATACTGTACCTTATGAATCTCTGTCATGTGCTTGTTGCTCCATCATCTATGCATTGTCATCTAAAGTTTCATGTTTCAGTTCAAGTGAATCTTTAGTTATCATAAAAGCAACTCAAGAAAGAAAAGTTTGTGTTGATACAAAAAATTCAACCACTATGGTAACAGAATTAGTCATAGCTACATTTCCATTTCTGTAGTTCTACATTATTGCATTTCTGCTTATTGACATTTAAACAGCTGTCTAGGGTCATGAAGTGGGCAGAAAAGTCAAAACTAAGGCAGGATAGGTTTGCAATGTGGGACGGTACCAGAAACGAAGGAAGAAGATAGAAGGGTAGAGCAAATTCCGGCTTTTTTTTTTCTTCTTAACAAAAAAAAACCAAGAAAAAAACAATTCCACAAAGTGACCACATTTACATGAGAACTTTAATTCCTCTTTAATTTAGATTCAAAATTAATTCCACTTTAAACAGATGAAAAATAAGCATGTAAACACTTAATTCCTGATGATGATTTTAGTTACAAATTAAACTTAATTCCGAATAAAGCGGCTGCTTTATTCCGCTTTTAATTCCAAATTAGATAATTCCTCTCTCATCCTGATGCCATGTAAACCTTCATTCTGCTTTAGGTTAATTCTGGTCGTTCTGCGCATGCTCACTCCCTCGTCTTGTCACCATTGCGACCATAAACGGTGCTTCCCATCCAATGCAAACTGACTCAAACCGAATCTGTACAAGTGAAAGTGAAGTAGTATGCTAGTGACAAGCAGCTGCTTCATAACTAGAATCCAAATCAAGTGAAAACAGTTCTTATTACGAGATTTTCTCATGTTTTGTCGAAAAGAAATGAAGCGTGAAGGGAAGCTTTTAACTTCCGGCAGATGTACATGTACGTAGATGCGGTACGTCACTTCCACCATCCAATATTTGAATCCCGATTCTTTTTTATTGGGAATTATTAATTCTGAATTACAAAACATCATGTAACCGTAGCCAGTGTAAATTTAGGTTGGCCTCAATTTCGCAACATTAAAACTGTGTGTTGGAATTGCTTGATGGTACAGTGACATTTATTACAGCATGTGCATTACTCAGCCAAGCAGCGTCCCGCGGCCGAGAAACTGCACTATATGACTTTTTCATCTGGGATATGTGTTTAAAAGAGTTTAATGATGATTGTTTGTAAATTCTTAATTAGGTTTTGCTTTTAATGGGAGACCTAAATAAGCTGAATAAATTGACTAACTGTAGGTTCAAGTGGAGGGAGAAAACACAAACTAAAGAGGAAAAACACATTTTAAGACAATATGTATAATTATATAAAAGATATTTACATTTTCTGCCGGTTTGACAGAAGTTACCCATACCTTTGGTTAACCTCATTCACCAAGAATCATTAACCCTTTTTGCTTTGCCCATTGAAGGAGGGACTGTCCCATGTTGGTTAAATCTTGCTGTCCTGTTTTAAAGATGTGATGAAGACTTTTTCAAGCACACAAGGTTCCGGTACAACACCAGCAACTGCTACTGTAATATGAATGAGTATGAGCAAATTATGAGGTAAGAAATTTGCTCTTGGCATCTGAGTGAGAATGGCTGGAACAGTAGCTGCTAAAAGTTGGAATTATATTAATTACATCTATGTAAGAGGCACGGTGGTTGAAATGAACAACAAAGCAGATTTTTGCTTTATGTTTGGGAGAGAAGCAACTGAGTTAGTCAAGGACAAGGGATCTCAATCTTTCTCTTTCTGTGTGCCACCCCTGCAAGAAGCAATCTGTTTGAGAAGGAGACAGAGAAACAGAGAGAGGAAGAACAAAAAGAAAATATGGGGAGAAACATGGAAAACGAGTGAGCAAATTACTACTGGTGGTGAACGAGAGTTTGTACTAACAGCTTAATATTACCCTCCAAACCCATGCACACCTGCACGCGCACACACACACCCTAATTCATCCTGATACTGCCTGAGGGCTGACTTATTCTTCTCGCACTGCTACATGCACTCTCATAATGAGACACACAAGCTTGAAGGCTCACTAAAGACACCTACAGCTTTGCAAATACCAAGACATTCAAAGCGATAGTTTGCATGTAGTCATTACTGAGAGGAAGAAAGAAACAGGGAGAGCAGTGGAAAGAAGGGGGTCACAATAAAATCATAGAATGACACAGGGAAGGGGAGATCTATGGCACAGATTTTCCTTTTCCTTTCATATTTTTATTTCATCTTCAGTGATATCTGGCCTCACATCTCTTTATAGCAAGAAAATAAATCAAAGGCAGAGAGCTTACAGGTTGGAGAAGAGTAAACACAACAGGGTGGAGGAGAGCTACTGATTATTTCCACCAATGATACAGAAAGCCAACAAAAAAGACCAAGTAAAGTGTATGATACAGACACCTGCATATATATATATATATATATATATATATATATTTATATATTACAATTATACAACGAATTTCCTCTGGTAGTTTAACCAAGTTTTTCCGTACACACTGGAAAGATTCTTTCGGATATGTTTGGATTTACATTGAGGTTTTATCTTTTCTGAGGGACAATTTCCTGGAAAAGGCTCATTTCTCACTGGGTCATGTATCAGTAACAGTAAATATAGTTGCGGAAAAAAATAACCACCTGACAGAAACTGTAGAAAACCACTTGAAAGTGTATGACAGCAAATTAGTCATTACAATCTGTTTTTCATGCTGAAGATGACTGCAAAGAGCATGTTCAGAAAGTCAGAAAATCAGGTCCTGAAGATCTATCTGGGCTGCTTGTAGGCAGATATTAGCAGGTACTTATTCAACCTGAGATGAACAGAAAATGAAGGGTGAAAACAAGGCACTTCTTCAGAATTCAACAAAGGTGAGAACATTGTTGAACTTTCCTGCAACTTGATATTGTAAAAACAAACAGTTTTTTTCATTTGTCAACAAATCAGTTGTACAAATACTATTTCTACCAGTAAAAAAGCAGAAACTGATTACAAAATAATTAAAATGTTCCTTTTGTTTGGCTTTTTCTCTTTAAACTGCAATCTTAATATGACCATAAATATGGAATTTTTGTGATTTTATGATATTTCAAAGTTGTGTTCAATTCACTGCTTACTGTTGGAGTATTAGCTGGTTTGGCCACCTGCGGGTTCAACCAAAGTATAGCTTTTTTTTAATCAATCCTGAGTAGAAGTGACCATTTGGGACTGTCCTAAATCAAGTTTCTTCAACATTGTTAGGGATGTTTGGGATGCGTCATCTTAAAAATTCTGATATTCTATGGAGGTACATTATAGTTTTGTCTTGTTTTTTTCAAATCAAGAACATTATTTTCCAACATTTACAGAGAATCAGAATTGTCAGTGCGAGGGTGAAGTTTTCATTTCAAGCAGTAACATACTTTACTGTGACAGGAAGGCTTTCTGCTCTCAAATCAAACTATGTTGTTGACATTAGATCAAGCTTTGAAGGTAAAAGTACATGTTGCATCAGGTCTGACTGGGTTAAAAGCCAAAATTTTAACATAATAAATCTATAGGTCTGAAATACAGGCCATGGGGGATAGGGCTGGGTTTAAAGAAATCGATTAATCGATTTAAAAATAAAAAATCCATAATCGATTCATAAAGCACCAAAATCAATTTTATTTTATTTTTCTTTAAAAGAGCGCTTAATTCTTTTTTTACTGTAGTATAATTGCTAACAGTGTATTCTGTTTAACATGTAACATGGGTTATTTTTACAAATAAATGTTAGTTATGTAAGTGACATTCCAGTGCTACTGGGCATTTTTCTTTATGAAAACATGAACATTAAATGTAAATAAAATGCACACTGTTGAAAGGTTGCTATAGTATTTCATAAAAAATTCCCATCTGCGAATGTCTAAAATTAAAGAAATATCTATGTGACATGAATATCAGAAAATGAATCGATATGAATCTAATCGAAATTAATCGAAATCGAATCAGTTTTTTCTCTTGTGAATCGAATCAACAAATGGGCTGAATTGGAGTTGCTAACAGGAAGTGTTAGTTAGCATCACCAGACTAATGCTGCTTAGCTACAAGAGTGAATAAAACCAAAATTTCACTTGTCACAGATTAGAAGTAAAGTCATGCCTGCAGCAGGTGTTTGTTTCAACTTAAGCCCTGTTTCTGTCTGCGGTTAAGGTAAATACAGTCTCCAGGCACAACTTGAGGAAATCAGTACGTGCTCTTTCAAGAATAGCAATAAGACATGAAGAAAATGAGTGCTCCTCCTTCAACAAAACAAACCTCGACAGAGAAATCAGACAGATGACAGCAGCTTATTCATCTTGAATCACCAACCAATTACCTAAAAGATTCGAACATACAGTAGAAGAATAACTGCCAGGAGTTGGACATCCTGGACACAGATGGAGTAAAGACCCTGTAAATGTGTAACAGCCAGTTACACGGCAGAAAAATAGACTTGTGTTGGCTGGCGGAGCGTGCACATGTGTGCCCGTATGTAAACGAACATGTCCATATGATTTCTCTCCATCAGCTTGAAAATAAAGTGTTCAGACTAAGACAGGAAGCAACGCACATGCACATTCCCATGAATCAACTCACACTCATGCACGCACACACATGCACAGTGAGCAACAATGTTATGACAACAACTCTGCATTTTACAGCCCACTGTAGCTGCACATCTGGATAGCATCAGGACGTGCAGGCAAAGATAAAGACAGACTCGCATACACGCACGCACACACACACACACACACACACACACACACACACACACACACACAATGTCGAAGAAGAGAGATGGCCAAAAAGAGGGTGCACACACTGCCAAGAAAAAGGCAAAAAATCTTGTTGCTGTTCGCCCTCCTGCTTCCTCCTCCCTATATTATCCCTCTTTCCATCTATTCCTCTCCTGTTCTCCCTCTCTCTTTCCTTCTGTTCTCGTTGTCTCTCCTCTAATCCGATACGACAGAGACACAGAACACAAATCTCCCTGTTGGCAGAGGAAGCACAGCGAGTTTCAAGTCTGAGAGAGGGGAGAAAGAGGGGGAGAGAAAGAAAAAGATTGACTGTTGAACACCAGTTGAAGAGATTTATGAGGTTGGAAACCGTGCTGGAACATATGTAGACACTCCTCGTCTTTGGTTAAATCTTTCGATGATACGCACACATACAGGCAAAGATCACACTCCTTAGCCAAACAAAGTTGTAGGCTGTTGGTATGTGTACAGTAAACGCATTTTATGAAGTCGCACACCACATCCTGTGTTAGTTACCCTATAGCAATTAGACCAACACTGCATGCTACATAAACCACACATTAACACATACATGCAAACACACATACAGGCATGCACACAGAGCTGACAGGCTTGTAGAGTTTTGCATTCAGGTTCTCTGGAGAACTATTTTCCTTCAATACTTTTAATTAGAATCCAAAAACTTTCACGACAAAAACATCCAAAGTATTTGGATAGAAGAAATAAAATAAACCAGCGCTTGTGGTATTTCTAAGCCAACTCCTTTGGTGTTTATGTGTTTATTTTGAGTACATTAGTCTATAATGTTACATGTAAGGTATCTTTAAGCAACTGCCAGAGGGCAATTCTCTTCCATATCTATACAAAATACTTTTAAAAACCTGTTACTGTGGTTAAATGTCCAAACATGTGGCTCTGTATTGGCCTAAAACAGAGCAACTACACTGCAATTAATACCTTTTGAAATAAAACAACTGAAATGATTAAATGGTCATTTCTGTCCTATAATGCAATAAAGACAATGTGCTGAAAGATTCTTGTATTTAGAGGTACTGTTGGAAAGCAGTAACAGTTATGCCAGCTTCACACTGGAAACATGGTATGTAAGTTGTGGGTGTGCCTTGGTTTTATCAATGACCTTTCTGCTGTTGCGCTGCAGCTCAGCAACTTCCTGTAAAGTTATTTTTAAACACAGCAGGCTTCACATATGGTCAAAAATAGTTTTGTGCAATCTGAAGTTGACAAGTTGTTACCTACAGTCACACCCAGTGTAAAACACTTGTCCTCATTCACCATCTGGACAGGTCAACAATATATTTTTTTTCATGAATATGAGATATTATCTGTGCACTGAAAATAAGAAAAAACATGTATTGTTGCAGACATGAAGCCAATATGATGACCAGCAAATGCTAACATAGGAGTGTAAATAGCCATTATTACCTGAAAATTTAGTGATCAGCTAACTGGCAAAGCTCCCAAGACCTGGCTGTAGCAGGAATGCTCAGCGGTCAGAGACAACAGACATACACACATCTAGTGAAGCTTTAAGCATAAATATTTTAGTTTATGTGAACATATTAAATATTTGGAGTGTTGTTTAGACAAAAAAGGAAGATATATCCATATAAAGATGAATTGGCTTAAGAGATGTCACAGATTGGATGCCCTTATTTATTTTGTTGTCATTGCTAAATTAAAGACAACCAAAAATAATTTAAAACTGAAGTAAATTAATGTCGCCATGATAACAACAAACAACTTAATTATTTACTTATATTTTCTTCAAAAGGAGGAAGCTACATTGTTCATCTTTAAAAGGACTAGCTGTAATGGATGGCTTTCTTTCATATACACTGACTCAAAGAAAGATACCAATGTGGAGAAGTGGAAAGAACAAAAAAAAAAAGAAAAAGAAAACGGGGAAAGTATAAGGTTGATATTTGGAAATGAAAATGAAGGATTACTGGTATCCACCAAACAGATGTACCAAGTATTTTGCCTTCCAATTAGTAGATTTTGTTATCTACCTTTCCTCTTTCACATTCCCTATCAGTGCTTCTCCCTGGCTCCCTTAGTAATCATTCAAACCTTATTACACTGATCCTTTAATTTTATTTGTCATTAAATAAAAGGCGCACACTTCCCCACACAAAGACACACATGCACACCAAGAGACAGAAACAAACGTCATTTAATCAACCAGTATAAATAAATAAAAACTTTGTATTTCCCATAAGTCCATCTGGTCCCCTGCTTCTCATCACACCCGCAGCTTTCATCTGCTGGTCAATAAAGCTTGCGCGCACACCCGCATACACACATTGTAAATGAAAGGCACGGATGACCACACACATTGGACGGTGAATCTAAATGTAGATTAGTTCAGTCTGCCAGAACCACTCGCGGCAAGAAGGAACCTTTATCGAGCAAATCTATTTGTTTACTGTTGTTTCACTTACTGCAGTTTGACCATCCTATCAATCGGTTTAACACAATGTTATCGACAAGCGTTTCTTTGCTTTAATTTCACAGTGTTGCGTATTTTAGTTAAAATGTAACTACAGTTCAGATTCAGTGGTTCACTTAACGTGTTAATGTTAAAGGCGGGAGAATGAAAACGGAGGGAAGCTGAGAGGACCACACAAACACAAGCCAAGCGGGAAAATAAAAAAAATTATCCTTCAAACATCTATTTGCTAATTCTTTGATGAATTTCACTTAACAGGCATGCAGCCATCTGAGTTATTTTTTCCACCCCTTTCTGTTAGGAACAGAATGGGATTATTTGAAGTCTGACGCAACACAGAGCATGAGGTGTAAAATGTGTGTGTGCATAGAAGGTACCAGTATTTTTACTTCACAGCTAGACTAAACCCATGGCAGTGGTTAACCAAAAGCAGACGTTGTGTCAGGGCTGCTGGTCTTTTTCAGATCTGCTCCAAAGTTGTAATTTAGATCAGACTTATTGCTCCTTTTACTGCACAGTTACAGGTAATGAAAGGTTGCAGGAACTCAACTCTGAAACTGAAGTTACACAGCCTTGTTTGCATTTCTGCCTAATTTGAGAAAATTTACAGATGAGAGAAATAACTTTTATCATTGAGTTAAAAAGAACAAGACTGAAATCTCATATTCCCACAATGAAAAACATTGTCATAACATGATCCTCAAGTAGTTTTTGGCTTTTACGTCTGTGAGTGCCTGTAATATTTCTAATATTTTCCTTAAAATAGTCACATAATCAAGTATTTCCCTGTGTGAATAATGGAGTATTATACTGATTCTAGGTGCTTGGTCATGGCTGCTTATAGTGGGTTTCTAACACAGAGTTCTTACCGCTTTGATGGCATTTCTGAGCCTGCGGGTAGTCAGACAGAGGTAAACGAAAAGATTCCCTCTGCAATGATGTCGTTTCTTATTAAATGGTGTAATCTAATCCATGACATGGCGTTTTCTTAAACCTAATCAAAGAATTTTTCGCCT
Organism: Craterocephalus amniculus; assembly: GCA_036024015.1. Lineage (NCBI taxonomy): Eukaryota > Metazoa > Chordata > Actinopteri > Atheriniformes > Atherinidae > Craterocephalus > Craterocephalus amniculus. The sequence continues at coordinate 19,925 of JAVQJG010017769.1, read as the reverse complement.
AATCCTCAATCATCCTTTTGATGCCTAAAGCTAGCCTATAGGATTTGACCCCTCAACGTACAAAAGTAGCTTTTGTGGTTAAATATAAACATAATTCATAAAATATTGATATTTTTTCAAATAAATTTGCAGATAATCAGTTCTTTAGTTTATTCAAATGTCCCCCCCCAAAACGAAGGCAGTTGGGAAATGTTTAATTCACATGGTTTGTTGTTGCAATTGTCCCCTTAGAATAGCATTGCATGGTAGTTTTTTTCTGTTGTTTAAATGTTCATAGCATCAATGTAAGCATAATATTAGCAATTTCTATTGCAAGTCATAAGAGCACACATGGAAGCAAGCTTGCCCTCCAGTGCCCCCTACTGGATCACAAGGGAAACTACGACTGGACTAACTGACGCATACACGTATAGAGTTTACGTTCTGACGTCCTTGTAGTCTTATTTGGTCCATAAGTTTGTGACATCTGATGGGTCTTCACATTGGACTAACTTTTTTTAATTTAGAGGAGAAAACTCACAAACTTTAAGCTTCATAATGATTTTGAAATCGGCGTAACTTTCTAAAATAAACGCGATGGATCTAACTATGCTAAAAATTCAACACCCATGCTATACTGTACAGTGACATGTATGATTAAAATGAGCAAAAATTTAATCATCCATAGCAAGTAAATCTGTATATTTGACATTCCAATGGTTCCAATTAGGATGAGTGGAGAATTTGAAAAATTCCTTCAATTATTCTTACCCAACGCATATCTACAAAAGACACTCGCACAAAGCCAATCCCCCTTTGGGCTGGGATATACTTTCTGTGTACGCGTGCCTGCAAGCGCTCTTTCTGGTCTGTGTACATACTTGCTGTAAACTACGTAGGCACAGCGCAGCCAAAATGGTCAATACCGGAGGATACCACCAGGCGGAGTATGCAGCACTTGTACTCCCTATTTTCCCCTAACAACGAGTTGAATTTAGACTTTGAAATCGAGGAAAAAGGATTGATAATTTTACTTTACAGTAGAAACTAAAGGGGAGAAGGTCTTGCCGCCATTAGATGCGGTAAATGTGGCCGATGAGCACGTAAATGCGGTCCGTGCGGTCCATTGACAAAAATTGTGCACAAGCCCTTCTAGCGGTTACGTCAATATCGCAGCTCGCGCACGCGTCGCGTTACCTCGCGTCAACGTGCCCAACTGACATTAGCGACGCACGGCGGCCATGATGCGTACGCGGACGCGTCGCCAGCAGCAAGTATATCCCAGCCCTTACCCGCTCCTCCCTCTGAATGAATCGTTCCTTGTCTCTGAACTGATGGAGCGATAAAGTTGGTTTAAACAGCCGTAGACACACCGGCACACACTGCTAAGGCAGGAACATGTGTTTTACATCAAGAGCTCCCAGCAATACAAGAGCTAATGTTACCCAGTGTGTGTGCATGCGCGCCCATGTGTCAGGACAGGGGTGCAACATGTCTTTGCAATCTTCTATCAGTTTTTAATCTCCCTTCGGCAGAAAAGGGGAGACAGAGAGAGGGAGAAGCACTCAGTGAGAAAGTGATAACCACAAAGTGAAGAAGAAGAAGAAAGGGGTGGGGTGCGGGGGCAAATTTATCCCCAATCTCTCGATCCTCCCGTTATTCATTTTGTTTTGCAAGGCTCTTTGGCTTTTTCCTTGCCTCAGGCGGAGACGAAGCGAACAAGCAGGATTTGAGTCTGTCTATATATATATGTATGTGTGTGTGTGTGTGTGTGTGTGTGTGTGGGGGTATGTGTGATTTAATTCTCATTGTCTGAATACTGTGGGAGTTGACGACTTTCATTTTGGCTTCTTGACTTAGGAGGCTGCGTTGTAGGCAGAGATGTCAGAATTCATTCCTCACTTGGTGCTTTCAGACTACTCAACAGTTATTATTTAGCTTGGAGTGGTGGACTTGTTGAGTTAGTTTAGGCCATCCACAGTGTTGCTGCTGCCCAATTTGCAAAGCTGTAGCCTCTGTAATGTCCGGGAAATAGCAAGTGGATGCAAACATGGAAGTTCTGTAATAACTTCTGAGCCCATGAACTCCCTGTGCTAGTTTAGTTGGAAACTGAAACTGGATCCAAATCCAAACCTTACTGTATCTAATTCTTTTGTCCAGTGACTGTCTACAGATATATTTAACTCCTTCATCTTAACAACAACAGAAGGGATGAAGGTGAAATCTTTCTCACTTACATACCAACGCTAAACATATCAGAAACCACCCATTACATTAACAGTAAATTACAAAAAGCGTTTCGCTTGCGTTTGGCCAACAAATTATGTGGGGGTCGTCCTGGTCGGGGTGTTCAGTGGGGCCATGCATTGCAGTCCTGTGACTGTGGTGGGGGCCCTGGCTGCCCGGATCTTGGCGGCTCCTTTGGCGGTGGGCTCTGTGGTAGCTGGGGGGGGGGGCAGCTCCTGGTGTCGAGTCATTTGTCTTTTAACTTATCTTTTAATTCTCTTGCTCTGATTATGTTCTTATAATTTTAGTTAAAGAGACAGAAACCAGAAGGCATAGTTTTATGAAGAGTACCATCGTGTTTGTGTTGTGTGTTTGCATGTGTGCGTGTTTGTGTATGTGTGTGAACGATTACAAATATGAAAGACAAAAGCATTTGTGATATTGATCTTTGTTATTTTTATATATATTTTTTATTTTATTTTATTTTTTTTCTAATATTTGTTTTTACCTTGTAAAGCACTTTGCAATGCCTTATAATGTACGAAAAGGGCTATACAAATAAATTTCCAATTCTAGGCAATTAAATGGTTGAAATAGATGACAGAAGTTTCTATTTTATTTATATCATGGAGTCTGTTTGCTTTTATTTGTTTAAATATTTATTCCTTAAATATCTACCCCCCCTTTATTTTAGAAGATTTTTAAAGGATGCCCACCCCACCAGCATTGCCCCTGCATCTCACCCCTTGACTATTAAAATATGACTTTGGGTTGTCCTGACAACCGTAACACACATATATTGCAGTTACATTTTAGGAGTGGTGTATTCTTGCTATTACACAGTCTGTTGGACAACTAAGACACAAATAATATTAAATGTTTATTTTTTTTGTTTCTGTTCCGGCAAAAATAAGAAAAACCAGACTGCTGAGACCAGTTTTTACCAAGTGAATCTACTAGACTTGTAACTGAGTTTACCACCAGAATAACTTAAAATATCACATAGTGTAAGGCCAGCACAGGAAAACATTTTTAACTGTATACATCACAACAATATTCAGCTTTGTGAGCTCTGGGGGCAAATGTGATTTACTGCTTACTCTTGCTTACTGCAGAAACACTGGTTTTGAACATTGGCCAAGTCTGGGTATATGTGTGTGTGCACACACTTTCAGACCTTATTAGGTTGTACTTGTGGTGATGCTTAACCCCACTCAGAGTTTGGCAGCTGCTCCCTTTCTCTCTCTGTCTGCCTTTATTTCCCTCCTTGTGTTTTCTCTGTCCTCCTCAAATCTTTGTTGTCTCACTGCTGCTCTCGTTCCTTCCTCAGTCCACTGCTCATCGGGTAGTCTCCAAGTAATATAAAACAATTGTTTCCTGGCTAATCTACAAATAATGGGATTTCGATTATGATGATCTTACACATATGCCTGCAAGGTGTGTGACGGTGTACATGACAGAGCACTATGTGTGAATGCATAAAACATGTATTATGCATATTAACTGCTCCAGCTGTCATTTTTCTACGTATAAACGACAAACAGTGAACATAAACAAGGTTAATACAAATGATGGAAAAGAAATTTGCAGAAACTCCCAGCTGACAAAAAATGTGGGTTTTATTTCTGGTAGATGTTAGAATTAAATATTCTAATTCTGTTTTGGTCTAACTATTTCCCCCAACTTCTGCAAACACTTTTGTGTTGAACAGAATATGGAGCAAAAAATAAAGAGAGCAGTAAGCAGATGGGTGATAAACAAATTCAGCCAGTAGACGTGATGGGAAATCTGAAATAAGTGTAGATGCTGTCATTAAACTTTGACTGCAAAGTAAATATTCGTGTGCAGAAGTTTGACGGTTTGTGGGCTGCAGTAAATTGATTAATTTTTGCCATTGTTTATCAGGTCCATTTCACAAACAAGGTTTTTATTACATAAACTACCTGAATTTAAGCAAAGATTCTAGCATTTAGCTAACTGGACTAATATGTTCCTATAATTAACAGAGCTGGTGACCAAAACTATGCAGTAAGAACTGAGAAGGGATAAACTTGTTTGTCTTTTGAGAACAAAAAGACAAAGAAACAAAAAAAAATATTCTACTGTTCTTTTTCATCAGTCTTACATATTATCAGCAAGTTGACAGATTTCCTGGCATCACTGCAACTCCGAGGACTGAGGCTTTGAGTGGGAGAGTTATTCTTAATCAGCGAGCCGTGTTAGATCAAAGGAGTAACATGGATCCACTTTCAGAGAAGAGTTTCCTTCCAAAACGGGTTTGATTATGTCAGTGACCAGAACCCAAAATACATGAATTAACACCGGACTGGAACTGGATCCTATCTCACTTGGCTAAGATATTGGAAAAAATATTCTGTTACAGTTAGAGAGATGGATCATGGCTCCAACATTCTTGAGAGAAGAGGAGATAACAGCGCTGTAATTGTGTTGATCTTGAGCGGACAGACATATGAGGCTTTCCTCCAATGGGTAACATAAACATGGACTACAGTTACAGTCGCATGCTGTGTTGGTAAAACTGTGTGTACTTGGTGAAATCTGACTGAAGTAGAATCATAAAGATAACTGAAAATAAACACAGAGACACACAGACTCAAGGACATGTAAGCACATTGGTTACTGAGTGGAGCAGACAGAGACACGCAAACAAGGGCACGCATGCACGCACCCATTGTGTAGCTGCACCTGGTCTATTAAAGAACAGGATAGATGGGACTAGGGGACCCAATTGTGTGAATGTTTTTGTCAGTATCTATGTGTGTGTGTGTGTGTTGGTGGAGAGAGGGGGGGCTCAGAAGCCAAACATCTGCAACAATGACGCACCTTCAAGTGAAGAGTTCACACAATCTGTGTAAATGTGCACAAGTTATGTCATTTTAACCTGTTTAACAATACTGTCAGAGCGCTGTCCACCATTCCCCTGAACCTGTCTGTCTCCCTGTAGATCTACCCTCCCAATGAAAAACAAAAAAGAATCCTTCCCAGGGAGAAATTATTATTAAGTAAAAGCAAATAATTCCACAAAAGGACTGCAGGGTTGGGTGATATTTGACAATCTTCCAACTGGCCACCATCAGTCCATAAACTAGCAGCTGCTGAGAGGTGGACATGCATTGTTGACAGATAGCAGGGTAAGCACTCCCCACAGCCAACATGGTATTTTCAGCAAAAACATAATCTATTTGGGATTGTTTGGATTTAAAATATGGCAAAACAAAATGTCTTGACTTATTTGCCACCTTAGCAAACATACTGTATATATTTAAAGAAAATAAAGTAATTATTTTCTGCTAAAGAGTTGTCTTGCTTTGTGGCTGCGCCTGTGGGCGTACATTATCAGTAGATACACACAAAACTCTCTATTCACATGGAATGCTAAAATGACCTTGGTAAATAGATAACACAGCTTTAATAGTTCAGCAGAACAATTGTATCCTCAGTTCACAGTTCTGTCTTTTCTGCTGATGTGAACTCATTTTCTATAGCACTTTTTCCGATTCATGTCTGCAGAGGGCTGGAGCCTGTCCCAGCAATTAGCGGGCGAGACCACCCCGGACAGCACCGTGCAACCTGATGTGAACTCCTCGCAAATAAATCTTTCTCAATCGAGATTCTGCTAATCTGTCTTTCCTGATTACAACCTCAGCAGAATTTTTTATCCAACAATAAAAAAATCCCAGAGGTAAACAAATAATCCGTGTTTGTATCTATTGAACGTGTTCTTCTCACACACATTAAATTTTAAACCTGCCCGAGCTCTCTCCTGCCAGTAAAAGGAAGTTTTGTTTCTGTCCCCTTTTCTTCATTTTTTTCCTTGCTTACAACCATAATTGCTCTTGTTGATTAATTTTTGGTTGAATCAGTCATTGTGTTGATATCCAGTTGCTGGTTTGTTACACACATAAAGCAGGACACACACTTTGGGCTGGAATACACAGTTTTTGATGGGTAGTTTTTCAGCCCTGGGATGCAGGAGGGCAAAATGGCTCTAAGAATGCCCATACTGAATATCAGGGTGCCATCTAAATATGTCAGAAACAGAGTTTCAAGGCAGAAAACTTATTTATTTTACTTTAAATAATGCAACACTTACTTATAATGCCAGACTTTCCTGATGTACTGAACTGTCTGCTCAATAACTGTCACTTTTTATGTTTAATCCAAGGCAACTAATTTTGAATACCTTATCTTCTCTATGCAGTCCATTTATTTTCACAAAACTTTTTGTGGTTGGTAGTTTATTTAACACTATATGATCACATTAAATGCAGAATGAACATGAAACAGCAATCAAAGGAATTCAATAAAAATTCACTGAAGGTTTGTGTGTCAATTATACATCTAACAGACTGCAGTTTCATATTTTTCCTTCATTTCGCTGGCTCCAAAGCTCATCCATTATAACATCAAAACTGCCTCTTTGCCACTTTAAATGTATTAAATGCGGCCAGAAGCATCTGCTTCACACTGGTTCTGGTGCCACTGGACAGAAATCAATACTAGCTCAGAGAAAATCTGATGGAAGTTTGCAGACAGACATAGCCGAGAGGGAACAATGAGCTCAAAATGCACGATGGGCAAAGCGGATCTCTTCAAAACTTAAAACCTGACAAAAACAATGCTCTTGCAACATAACCAGACTGCAATGTATTTAGCTCTGGCTCTCTTCACCGAGCTACACAGGACAAGAAACACAATACAGTGCCTCGGACAGTAACACAATATGAGTCGATAAAAATACTCTAGGAACACGTCTCCAACAGTTGAAGCTGTGCTAAGTTGTGTCGAGTCCTGTCGTTATGCCGGCCTGAGAGAAACACAGAGAGCAGGAGAACAAAAGAGAAACGGTCTTAAGGGAAATTGAGTGTGCAAGATGCATCATGCCAGTGGAGCAGAATTCATAAACACGCTTTCACAGAGAAACACACACATGCATGCACTTGTGGAGAATCCATAATGAGTGAAGACCCCACAGGGGACGCGAGGAGGAAGACAGGCAGAGAAAAGGGGAGGAGCTATGGGGGGAAGAGCCGGAATGAAGGGAAAGAGATGCATCTTTCTTTAGCTTTTACAACTAATCAAGCATGCATGACACTGGCAGAATGTGTGTGTGTCTAATAAAAGTTTGAGATTGAATATATGTTTCCACTGAGAGGAGTTAAGACCTAAAATCTCTACTCTGCATTCCATTCAAACACACACACACACACACACTCACACAGACACGCGGTGTGATGGCGCTATCTGCCGCACGAGCTCATGCCCAGGGCAATCTTGCTACCTTGCCAAGAAGGCCTTCAGCCGCCAAGGCTCTTTACACGCACACACACACACACGTACACACTCCCTCCCTTTTTTCTCTCTCCCTCTCACGCACACCGAAGCAGGGTGTAACTGGATGTCCTTAAGTGAAGTGGATTAAAGTGTCAAAATGACTGGTAGAGCATGCGTGTGAGCGTGCATAATGTACATCTTTTTAAAGAATGTGTGTGAATTTGTGAATCTGAATATGGGAGCAGCCTTTCGATCTTTTTTCCAAATACACCTTTTTTGCTGTGATTGGGGGTTGCCATGATGACTTATCAGCAGAAATGTAACGGTGGAGCCATCCTTGCCCTCCAGCATCCCAGGCCCGAAGAACTACCCTTCAAAGCTGTGGTTCAGTTCAGCGCATCACATGACCGCTGTGTGCCGGGTCAGGTTTAGTGACAGCCAGTGTCCTGGAGTGTCCGGGACCAGAACCCTGGGCCCCGCAGGTTGAGGGGTTTCAGACTTTGGAGATCAGGTTTGATTTTTCATAGATAATATTAAATCTGATCAAAAGAATGTTTGATGAGTGTGAGACTGTCGTACACTAACACCTCATACCTGTATAGCCTAACATGGCATTGCCCCCAAATTTGTCTCAGACTAATTGACCTGGTATACGACCTCCTCACCATGGAGAAATCCTAGGATGCTGCCCAGCAGACTATCTCCAGATCAGTTCATGACAAAGGGAGATGAGACTTTTTTAACTCGTACACACTCGTCTTCAGTAATGTCTGAAACATGTGTAACACTTTCCCTCTTGTGAAGCACTTTATAACATGTTCTATACAGATACTACATTAATTATCACTTCATTTTTACATGTTTGAAAATATTGAAACATCTGACAGTTAAAGTGCTCGTCTTGCTCTAAACCCCTGCCTCCTGACTCACACTCACATGGATGCCACTTTGACACCTCACTTGGTAACATTACAGCCTGAATTGATGAATAAAGGCAGAAAAATGCCACTCGTCATGCCGTTCAAATTATTCACTGAACCTTAGTCCTTTTTTTTGCTCTAATTGATCAAATAACACCAGTTACCTTCGCCACAGCTCTGATTGAGGTCTATTTGATGAACAAGTCTCAGATTAAAAGTAGAGATGAGGGGAGGAAAGTCATCCAAGAGAGCCAGGAGACAGCAGGAGGGGGGAATGCCGGCAGGGTTTTCAAATTAACTATTGGTCAGGGGTCAGATGGACATTTAATCTAACCAATCAGCTTCCTAATTGCACAAGCGCTGCCAGATTGGCATATCCTATGCATTTATGTGTGTGTATGTGTGTGAAGCTGGCTAGTGTTGCGTGTAGAGGTCTTGTTGTAGCAAAACGAACATCTGGCCTCAATACTACTTCCATGTGTGAACACATACTCTTAAGTCTGAAATGCATGTTTGCGTGCACAGAGCACACACACACACACACACACACACACACACACACACACACACACACACACACACATTACAGAGTGCTCCTGCTTTACAGAGACACACGTAAAGTAAAGGCGACTAAGACTGAGGGACTGGACTTGCAAACCATGGCAGAAAAACCCATAATTTGTTGAGAAAAAAAGAACACACACACATGCATGCATGCTTACATACACACACACTTTCAGCTGTGCATGTGTGCGTGGGTAAGCTGATTGTAACAGTAATTGATGTAAACGTCTAAATTACAGCTAGGAGCTAAAATAACCACTGTGTTTTACCGTTGCCATGTCGACATGATGAAAAACACTTGGCTGTTCGGATAGCGGGGAGGGTGGAACATGTGTGTCATGGGCGCTCAGCTCGACCAATGAAAATGCTGCGATACTAAGCGACATGTGTTTGAACAAATGAAATACTGCAATAAGATGAAATCTAAGCAGACGGCACGCTAGGCCCAAACCAAACTCATTAAATGACATTACATGACATTATGAGATATAAATGACTCGGGGAGAAAAAAAAATGCAGTTGGTTTTGTTTCTTCTGTAAATCATTTTAGATTGACAGACTTGTAAAACCGTCATAAAGCTGTATGCAAGCTATCAGTTTCACCCACTTTGGTGCCAAACAGTTGCAGGTTGTCATAAATCAGAGCATTTGCTGAGTGCCAGTAAAGTTCAGATAATTACAAAAACATTTTCTTTGATAGCTCATTGATTCCAGAAGGAGAAACGGCTCTTCTTCCTGTTTGGTCTATGGAGGAAGGTCTGTAAACCCAGCAGTAAACCAGGAGCAAAGAAAGGCCAGTTTATGTTTGTCAGCTTGCCTAGCTTTAAGCTGTCTCAGAGTGAAGGATTATGGGAATTAAATCCAAACCAAGTTACAGACACAAACTGGGCAGTGATGAATGCCGGTCGGGTGAGAGGTCGGTCTGAGCTGGAAGTGGAAGGGCTAGCTGCAGAGGAACCAGTAGAGGTGGAAAGCACCATCATACCAGGACATAAAGCTGTCCACGTTTTTGGTGGGGGAAGACACGTGGGAAAAGAGTCGAAACTTACTGGTTAATGGGACATCTGACTAATCAGGGTCCTGCCCTGCTTCCACAAAGCAACCCAAAAAACCCACACTGCTAAATCCCAGGGTTTCAAAGGCCATTTACTGCACTTTTCTGTTAATGATAAACTTTCAGAAGTGGTGTGACATTGCAAAAAAAAAACCAAACTCATGTTTTCCAAGCGCCATCAGAGGGAGAGTTTGACTTTTTATCTTCATTCTGAAACAGATCAAAATCAGGCATTTCTAAGCACACGTGAACAGAGGATTACCCAACGTGTGCCGAGCAAATATTCAAACACTCGATTGGATAATAATGCCAAGCTGTCGCCTTCGCGTGTGAGCGTGGTGTGCGTGGAGTTACCCACACCAGGCCTAAATGTGCTGTCATTTGTTATTCAAGGCAAATGTAATGCTCCTAGCAGACAATCAGTCACACAGTGAAAAGCTGGACATCACCATGGCACGCATTTCCCCAAAAATCAGATGCAAACAAAACTCACACACGGAAACACATTTAATCACACATGAACTTATTATCAATTTTTCCAGAGACAGACACTAAAACCACACATGGTTACTGCTAACAGGTTGTATGATTTTGTTTCCGTTACATTAAACACAGCCAGTCTTTTATACGCTGAGCACACAAACACACACACACAGACACACTTGCGCTTATTCATTTTATTTTATTTTTTTCTCTTTCCAGTATGACAGTGTTTATTTGAGTCTGTGTCCTGATGGGAAATGTGACTGCTGCACAAACAAACTGAACCGCCTAGAACAGACGACTCTGTCTGGGAGTGTGTGAAAGTGTTTCCGACAGACCGGCCGGGTGAATATACGCGTGTATTCTTTGCACATGCACACACAAGCTCAAATACTCCAACTAGAGCAGAAAAAAGGAGGCTCTTTTCACCCCGTCCTTCAGAGACACCATAAGAGACGCTGAGCATCTTCATCTATGGGCTGAATCTTTTAAGGATGTCTGTAGAAAATGTGCCTCTGAGAGCAGCCTGATCTTTGCTGTACTGCCGTATCGATGTTTGGGCCGGTCAATAGCTAGCAGTAGGCAGCGCAGAGGTAGATGCTGGCATATGCGCATTACAAGCACAACGCTGCTTGCCTGGCACGCTGAAGAGAATCAGCACACAGCAGGAAGTCACAAACGTGACCTAACTTTCTCTGCAAGCGATCATCTTAGATGTAAACACAGCCTTAATCAAAGCACAGCCAATGTTTGGGCTGACTTTCCCAGAGGTCATCTTAAACATAAAAGTCTGAGATACAGACTAACATGCGGTCAGACAACAGAGCGCGTTTTGTAACGGGGTATATATATATATTTTTTTACAAGCGGCTTTTAGCCATAGAAACAGACTCTGATCATATCAGTAAATATTCTTCAAAAATGGCTGCTTGCTGGCAGGTATATCTAGTCAAATATACATGAATTTTTCCTGACGGCACACTTTTTTTTTTCAAGATTCTTATCCAAGATCAGGCTGAGCATTAAAAACAGAAATCAGCTTTTTGTACAAAGTAGATGGATGTCTGTTGTCATTCGGCTGTGAAACAACTGCAGTGAACCCTTGTGCTCTCCTCATCTGTTTTTGTCGGGCTGCTCCCTCCCGCTGCCAGCAATCTGTGTGCGATTTTCTCACTATGCTTCATAATGCAAAGTCAAAACATATCACCCTAGTGTCTGTTCTCAGTACCAAAGGTCGCATTGACTTCTTTAAGGTTGAACAGAAACTATCACACATTACTAATTTCAAAGCTCTACTGTTTCACATGGCTGCATATTATATAGATGATTTATTGTTTTTTATTGTTTGATATTAAAAACTTTATTTGAACTAGGGCAAGAATTAAAAGGACTACATTGCACTTACAGGACATGTTCTACAGGTATCACCATGTACAGGAGAAGAAGCTGAATGTGAACCTTGTTTGTAGGCCATATACTGAAGCATATGTTTATGCTGTGATGTTAAGGCTCAATGATACTGCAGATTGCATGTTTTGCTGCTACCATGTAGTGCTAATGCTTCAGCTTTCACATCTTTTCTCTAATTAAAATCTAGAGCAAAATAACACAAACCAGTAATTACTTGACCTGAAATAATAAATATGCATGGTTTTAGGAACTCTGCAACGTGCAAAGCAAATAAACTGCAAACTGCCCGAAAATTTACACATTTGTTCACAAGTCTCAAGAGCTTCCCACCTAAGGGAGATTGCTAGACTGAATACAGTAAAACATTGATTAAACATATCTTTGACATAATGAGCCTATCACTGAGGCTAGATCATATCTTCCAGGAACAACTATCTGTGCTGGTTCTACGGCTCAGAGGATGTGTGTTTTAATTGTAAATCGTTGTGTTTGGTTTTAGAATAAATTAGTCGGAAACATAACAGGATTTGAACAGATAATACTCACTGAGTAAAACAGATTATTTTCATAGGAACAATTTCTAAGCGTTAGGCACACAAGCGAACAGTGTTTGACACACACATGCACACTCGTCCGTAAGCTCTGTGATTTCCTGCAGCGGATATAAAGTGATGTAAAATGATCAACATTGCAAATAAGTTAAGTTCATGCTTTACTTTGTCTTCAAAACATACACCCATGCAGAAGGTGAACGCAGACTGGTTGCATGTGGTTAGGTGCACGGACAAAGGCGAACACGTCGAATTAACGCGTGAATTTACACACGAACAGGAATGAAGGGAAACAATACATTAAGTAACAAGACCTTCATGGAAATACAATGGAAACATAATTTGCTCTATCAGGCAGAAATGTAAACAAGAGAAACTTCAATGAAATTCTTCTCCAATCAGCAGAAAGCACACATTCCCATTTATTGCTTTTCAGTTGTCTTTTTCTGCGTTTCCTCTGCTGACTTACATGTCGTTGTATGCCACGAACAGACCTTTTACAACCCCACTGGTTCACATCATAGTGGTGCAATAATGCCACATGAGAAGAACACTATCACATTGTGTTTATGAGAACAGGTCCATAAACTCCTCCTCTCCCTGCTTGCATCCACTTTTCCTCTCTGCTGTCCGAGAGGTGGAACTCTGTTTGAAGACGGAATCTGGAATTTATTACATGTACCAAATTTTCTGTTGATTCACATATGTTTAGGGCTATCTACACGTGTTCACATATGTTTGGCTCAAAGGCCAACCTTTCTCAGCCCCATTTCATTTTTTTAAAAAAAGCCCCCATTGCTCAAAGTCTGTCTCATTCCATTTATAAACTAAAACATCAACCACAGGCTCACTTTTACTCCATCTCTAAACTTTATCTGATTTCTGTCTTTGTCTCATACATGCAGTCAAACAGCTAAAAAAGAAAAAAGAAATTTCCAACAGAGAAAATATGTTGAATGCAAAACTGAAACAAACCGATAGTGGAGAGACATCTCAACAAGGCGGCACTGTGCAACAATTATAGATCAGGCCCTTTACAAAGGAAAATATTCTCTCCTCTCTTGAAAAGGCATCACATAGCAGCATACTAAGAACCCAGATTGTGTGTGTGTATATTTGCATGCCTGCGCCTGTGTGTGAGCGTGCACAGACTCGAATGCCTTCATGTGTGTGAGCTGTGTATCGATCCCTGTGTATCGGCCGAGTTGTCCTTTGGGGAAAAGAAGGGAAATGAAAGAAAAGGAATGAAAGGAGAAGGGGAGAGACGGATCGATGCAGCAGAGAATAAAAAGCACAAGTGAGGATGAGGGAAACGTACGCAAACAACAACGCAGACGGCCGCAAAATGAGCACACACTCGCACAAACCCAGGTGGAGATTAAATATGACTCTGGTTGTTTGTTGCTGCTTTTGTCTCTTTTTAATCGCTCACTTCCTTGGCACTAACTCGCCTCCTGCATTCTCACATCATGTGCCGTTTACAGAGAGTCAATTTGTATTTTGGACATTTCCACTTACAACATCGGTCTCTGCCCTCACAGGTTTCGGTTAAACGAACTGGATGTGCGCCTCTGTGCGTGTGCATCATGATAAACAGAAGATGTGTAACCGTGTGCTCTGAACTGTTGAAGATCATGCGTTGCATTGATGCCTCTCCTTAGTCCTTTCCAGTAATGAGTCGACTCCACCCTGCCAGCGCGTGTGGTATATTTGTGTTTCTGTGCGATAGCGCATGGTATGGAAACTCAGAATAAATGCTGTGCTGTGGAGGTGAAAGACTGCAGCAAAGGCCGAATCTTTTAGAGCAATTAAATTAACAGGCTGTGTTCAACTTTTCCTCCATTTAAATCTTTCTTGTACTCTTTGCTTCTTTCTTAAAACAATTCACCATATAGCTTTTTTACTGATTGCTTATGAATAAACGGACTCTTTCAAACACACAACTGACAGAAACATGCGTGAAAGCGTGTAAGAAAAAAAAATTGCATGTTTCTTAAGCCCTTACAACTTTAGGACCAGAGATTTAACACTACTCGGTCCTGCTGCAGACCCTCTGCTGGCTTCAAACAGTTATCAGTATTTACTAGTGGGGCACAGAGGAAAGTCACGGTTTTAAAAGTTTTTTTTTTGCCTCGTTCTGTTACATACACCATACGTTCAAACTGAAAGGAAATGATACCTGTGCTTGTTTCCCAAGATGTATTTACTGTGCTGCAGAGATTTAAGTAAAGTAAGCCTGCAAAGCGGCTAATCCTGGCCCGTAGTCTTGTGTAATACCACATGCGTTGTAGCATCTTGCCTTTGTTGCCAGGGTGAGGTTGTATTTTTTCCTGTGACGCAGGATAGGTCGTCGATGAGCGAAACTGCAAACAGAACGGTGGTTTGGGTTCTTGGAAGAGAGGGATCAACATGGTGAAGAACTGGCTGGTTAAACAAGGACTTCCGTTCTCTCCTGACATTCTGCCTATGAAGCATCCGATCTATAACATTAGTATTAGGGGATGTAGGCATGAATAAAATGTGTATTTACCTGTTTCCATGAACACTGTCAGATGCATGATCATTTAATCGTTTAGGCTGTAAAAAAATGTCATAATTTCTCCTTGTGAGTTCACTGAAAATATTCTGTAAACTCCCAGTTGGAACATCTTTAATTTTACCCTGACCACAATCACCTGTAGAAGGACCAGCTTTCTCTGGAATTCTGACCTCTTATAAAATAGATGAGGAAAAAAACGCTTCAAAGTCAGTCATCTTGCGTACATGATCTCTGATAAGATGTTGGTTGGTTAGTGTTGACAAACAACATCATAATAAAAGCAACTATGCGCTCTTTACAAGCCATCAGCTCGGGTTTTCCAGTACCTTTACCTGAGGGAAGTCCTCCAAACTTTCTATTTTTCTGCTAATTTTTCTGCATTAACTGAATGAGTTACATCAAATCATTTTTTTTTCATGTGTTACTGAACTGGAGGACCTTCTTTATTTGTGATCAACACTTATTATTTAAGTTCCTCTTCTCTAGGGAAAAAAACAGCAACCCTTTCCAGAAAATCATTTTCAGCGCATGGCACGTGTAGTTGAAGTTGGCTTAAGTTTATCCCGGATTTTAAAAGGAACCTCGGAAAAAAAGAGCCTTTTGCAGTTCAAAGTAAAACGACATACACTATCCGCCCTAAATCTCTGTTGATTTAATCCAGAAAAAAAAAAGGAAATCTATCATCACAGGAAAGTTTCATGGGTTTTTTTTCTCCCTTATTGAAAACTAAAGGTTTAACGTTTCTTTAAACCGACTTATCTCTAACGCTCCACATTTCTCCTTCCTTATTCAAGGATGCAGTCTTTTTCTTTTTATTAATTTATTTCACTACAGCTGTCTCACGGAGACACGCAGCCCCACCCACAGTAATGAGTGAACCTCATGCTGCCCCACCCGCCTCAGTTTGCCAAGTTACTGCCAACACCTCACACACACACGCACACACACACGCACACACACACACACACGCACACACACACACACACACACACAAACATGCAACTGTACAAAGAAGCCATAGACTCAGCTCATACACGGATGTGTGCATTCACACTCCAGCAACACCCCTCTCACACTCCGCTACTACCACTTACATAGACCCATGTCAGTACCTAGACATCACACACACATATATATACACACATATACGCACACGCACACACATACGCACACACACACAGTTGAGCCCATTCTGAACTAATATGATCAGAGCAAACAAGCTCTGCGGCGCTGGTGAACCACAATCTATTCCTGCCAGTCCATGACATCACTGTGAAGTGAAAGGCATTGTGGTCCACAAAGTAGGGTGAGGGAGTTGAGTGACAGGTGGTAACCATGGTAACCGTCAGTTTGCCTCCCTGTTGCTATATCAACATGGACGTTTTTCAGTGTTGTGAGTTAAATTCCTTTTTTTTATAAAAAAAAAAAAAAAAGAAAAGCTGAATGTAGCCGGTGGGAAAAGAAATTAAGTCAAGCTTTCATACCCGAAACAGATAGGAACACACACGTGCACGAGGAAACACTCGCACGCACCTCGCTAGCAAGCATAAATTTGCATAAACCCTCTAAATTCGATAAAAGAATAGCAGCTTCATTGTGGCGGCTCGCTGCATGAGATCTAATCCTGCCATTTGATTCAAAGGGAAGATGATTTGGGGATGAAAATGTATTAATGGAGGCACTCGACTAACGCGCTCAGTAGGCAGGCCGTGGATGTAGAAGCAGAGTGACAAAAGCTTTTGATTCAGAGAGTCTGGGATAAACACTTGTGTCTGGGTGTAAATTAGACAAAGGAGAGAGATAAGGCTCCACCAGGAGGAAAAGTGATGCACATGATCTCCTTACCCTTAGCAGGGACTGGGATTCCTCTTTTGTGGCTCCCTTCCCCTCTTGTGCTCCCCCCCCTCCGCTTGTGTACTGCTGAGAGGGCATCTGGCTCTGCTTCTCCCCACCTCCTCCTCCTCCACCTGTGGCAGCTCCTCCCGGCCTCCCTCCTCCATACAGCTTGGTATCTCCCAAAAACGACTTGGTGTCTCCCAGGTAAACCATGCTAGGTGAAGCCACGCCTCTTTTCTGCTGTGAGACCTCGTGATTGGCTGAGACAAAAGACAGTGAGAGGGGGGAGGGGAAAAGAGAGGGGCTTCCGCTTCCTGCTCCTCTTTCGATTCTCTCGGGTCCCATGCGCTCCTTGGGCACCCAGAGCAAACCGTGGGCCTGCTCGCCTCCTCTTTCTCCGGGTCCCCTCGTCTCCCCAAGGACCCAGCCCTTCTCCCGCTCCCTCTCTTTCTCCTCCCCTCCCTCGCTTTTTACGACCCCGCCTGCCTCCTCCCTGACTCCCTCTGCCAAGCGTCCCTCAGGCGGCGCGAGCGAGTAGAGGAGGCGGATGTCGCCCTTGCTCTCTTCCTTAATGGCTAACGTGGAGGGAGCCGAGCAGCCATTAGCCGAGAGTGTCAGCGAAGGTGTCAGCGATGCGGGCAGCGAGCCTAATGAGGGAGACGAGTCGTGACAGTGGGCCGAGTTAAAATGGTCAAGGAGAGCTGATGAGTCTGGAGCCGTGAAGTCGCAGCGTCGGCATCGGCAACACGCGTGGACACGCCTGCAGGGAGAGAGAAGCGGTACACATGTTTATTTTAAAGTTTAATCACGGGCAAAGTGGGGGGTGGGGGGTTCCATCATGTGAGACTAATGATGTACAAACATAAATAGTCTGATGTTGGGAACGTGACTTTTTGTGAAATGCATCTTGCCATTTAGAGTCATCAAAACTGAATGAGTCACGTTGAAGTCATAGCAGAAGCATTAATGTGACTAAAAGCAGCACTGAAGACATAACAGTGTTTCATTTCCTCTTTATGGCAATACTTAGTTCATCTCTGCATTTGCCCATTTAAAATGTAAAAGACAGTCATTCCCATTGCTTGACAGTGAAATTGCTCACACTTACAAGAAAAAAAAAAAAAAAATTTCCACTCCCAGAACAGACTAAATCAAAAGTGCATTACTTCTGCTTGATTTCCTCCAACCACTCAGGTAGAGTTTCATGCAGCTTGTGGCCAAAAAGCGACTCAGGGTGCAGCTAAATCACAGCGAATTACTTAAAAATGGCGAAGAACATAAATGAATCTGAATGACAAGTACTGAATCACCCATCAACAAACCACCTTCATTTCCTGTTGGCCCGGCCCTAAATGACCACCTATATATCCAGGGTAATGACATCAGAACTTTTTCCTGGCTCAGAAAACCATTTCGGTGCTTCTTGTGTGGGCCAACAAGCAAAACCAATAAACCATCTACAACACAAACTTGGGATTGCCGTTTACAGTGGACTCAGGTCGGCATCTAATTTGCATCTAACAAGCAGCTGTCACATACTGTGCATACATACATGAATATGAGCGAGCCCAATATTATTGCCCTTAATGGAGTGACTGATTTATCTACATTCAAACTTAAATATTCATTTTGATTTCTTTCACAAATGTTTTGCAAGCATGCAAGAATAAAAATAAATCAATTTCACTTCCCTCTAACCCATATGTCTGCTTTTCATTTAATATTATACCCAACCATTCGCTCACCACTGTCTTCTTAATGCTGTGCTGCTATGATGCTGCATGAGTGTTTCACAATTACAGGATGCTAAAAGCATGAAAAATACATTTGCATGTATGAGGGGAAGACGCTACAGAAAAAATATTGAAGAAAGAGCATTAATGTTAGCCTATACAATTACTGAGATGCGTACAGAGCTTAACACCCACAATTAAAAAAGAAATAGTTTCATAATTTGCTCATGTTCTGGTATGCTGCAAACAGCAAGTCTGAAGGGTCAAAAAGGTCTAAATATTTATGGAAATTTGTAAAAACATGCCAGTGAAAAAGTCTACCTCACACCAAGTTACATTAAATGTCTCCAGATGCAGAACAAAGACAAAGAAGCTTCTGTCTGTCATCAGCGTACACACGCCACACATGCATGCACACTGACTCATTCACTTACTTCCTTGCTCTGTCACTGTTCCTCTTCACACACACGTTTATGATAAATGAACTTTATATCATCTTTCTACAGCCCAACTTTCCCCTGAACCATCAACAGCAACATTGTTCCCGCTTAAAATGAACCAGTTTTTTCCCCTTGTCGAAAAATAAACATGGAAAAAAAAAGTACTTTAAACGCTTTGCAAACCTTTATAGAAGAAACTGTTCATCATACCCGTTTTGTTGGACTTTTCTGTTAGTTTTGATTATTAGTTGGTGGGATTAAAGTAAATGACTTAACACTTTGAATTTATTATCTAAAAAAAAAAAAACACGGAACAATTTTGATTAAAAAATATTTGAAAATTTGTGAAGAGGTGGGACTGTCTGGAGACAATATTTTACAAATTTTTAAAGTTGAGAAATAGAAATGTAATGCATTTAAACATCTCATTTTGAATATCATTGCCCACTTTTGCTTCATATTTGGTTTGCATGTCACATGTTGAAAAGTGGGGTCTTTCAAACAGTAATCATTTCTGTAAAAGCAAACACAATGCATTTGCTATTTAAGCACAAAAGACAAACACTCCACCCAGCTGCAAGAGTTTAATAACAAGCTGTTTTCTTTGTGTATGTTTCTGCCACTCTAGTGTTCTATTTTTTTTTAGCTAGTTCTTTCTTGGGTGTTCCTGATGGTCCTTTGCCTTGCCTCCCTGCAGGAATATGAGATATTCTCGGCCGCAAATTGTTACAAGTGCAATAGGTTGTTTGTATTTGCAAATGGTAGGATTGCAATGTTTTCTGTCTCTTTTGTCTCCTTCCCGTTTTCGTTTCTCTTTTTATTCTTTTTCTGCCCCATTTATGATAAACAATTATTCAAAATAAGATTTAAATAAATAAATAAAAAATTATTATTT
>JAVQJG010017768.1:0-18633 GCA_036024015.1 Craterocephalus amniculus | reverse complement strand
AGTAACCACAACACTTTTCGTCCACAACGAGAGCCCTGCTAACGTTGCTCTCTAGCAACTCATATTTCATATTTCCTGCTAATGTAGCCGGTATTTCACATCCATAATAAAGCAGATTAACAGCGACAAGACAATATTGCTACGAGTAACATTATTTATGTTCGTTCCGAACGTTAGAGAACTAGCTAGCCTACCTGCTAGTAACCATTAGCTATGTTTGTTCAGAACGTTAGTGAATTAGCTAGCAGCCGCTTACAACTTGAAAGAAGCAGTGACCAGCGAGTGATGTCCCGATTCCGTACAAAATTTAGGGGTAGGGCTAGGTGGTGTATTGGGACAGGGCCATAGGGAAGGTTATGAAGGCCCAACCCCTTGTGGCTTCATTTCTAGGGGTAGTGATAGTGAGCTAGGGCTAGTGGTTGAGCGTAGGGGGAACATTGGGATTCGGCCTTATAAGGTATGCTCTGAAGCAGATCCTCTTGTACAAGCTTTCCAGTCCCTGTATGACTGGTGCCAGAGCCTGGTACACAATCTCACTTATTTTCCGTGAAGGTTGGACTCTGTTGGTTGCCCTTTGACATCAATTCTGTTCATAACTGTCTTTCTTTCTTTCTTCAAAACTGGATCACTGCTTTTTACAAATGATGTGGTTCTGTTGGTTGATCTCCACCTCTGCCTGGTTCAATTCATAGCCATGAGTGAAGCATTTGGGAGAATAAGAACTTCCAAACCCAACACTCTTGTCCTTTGCTGGAAAAAGGTGGTGTGTCCCCTCAAGGGACTGAGGCCCCAAGTGGAGTAGTCCAACGATGTGAGGGAAAGAAGGATAGAGTAAGAGATCAACTGGTAGACTGATGTGGTATCTGCTGCCATGCAGACTCTACATAGATTTGTTATTGTGAAGTAGGAACTGAACCAAAAGGCAAATCTGTCAGTCTACTAGCTGATCTTTTGTCATAACCTTACCTTTGGCTGTGAGATGTGGGTAATGCTAAAAGAATAATATTGTTACAAAAAAAGAAACTGAAAAGCCTTTCCTCTCCAAAATGTCCAAGCGCTCCCTTGGAAATAGGTTGAGGATATCAGGTGAGACATCATTATGTGTTCTGTGGTCGAGAAGCGGGTCTTGCTCATTGAGCTTGTCATCCCTTGGGAGGGTTTGTGGCAGCAGCTCATGATAGAAACTAGCACCAGAGGGCCAGGAGGCTGGCTGCCAATCCAGTGTTTACCCAGTGGAGATTGGTTGCATGGGCAATGACTGTCCAGCTGCTGCAAGATGTGGGCACCATAAAGGTGTTGGTAGAAGAAGCGTAGACAAAGCTATTGACTTTGGTTCTGTAGAGGAGATGTCAACTAAGGATTGAGACCTACATGTACCTAACACCTACTGAAGGCAGCTGAAGGGGGTGGCAGTGAGGCATGCCCCCAGAGTGATATTGGTCCACCAGTCAGGAGATGTTGGTTTTAGAGGGCATAACATCCATGGATGGCAGCTTGCAACTGATAACCCTTTACTTGACTTGATGGAGAGACAGAGATGCAACAGCCTGAGGCAGTATCCACCATCTGTCATGCCGTGATAAATACAGTATGAACATGTTAGATCTATCATGTCATCTCATTTACAATCAGCATTTAGGAACAACAGTTGTTTCTTACTTCCTTCAGTCACACGAGGCTTCACAGGTGATCTCTAAACTGCAGCTCTTCCTCATTTGAAACAAGCCTGCTGTTTATTAATATGAATCCCTTTAGTTTGTATACATCTATCCTCAATTCTTTTTTGTAAGTCTGGCATTCTCCTCCAGGATACTTAGTTTTGTTGTTATAGACATACTTGTCCAGTTATGCCTCCTATTCGTCCCTACGTGGTTATTTGGTGCGTTTTCAGGCTCCTTGAGCATCCGTCACTCGACGCAGAAGACGGAGTAATACAACCGGAAACGGCGTGTCAGTGTTGAGCATAGTGGAGCAGAAACAAACCAAGGAAGAAGAAGAAGTTAAACAGGAAGAGGAAAACCGTAGAAAAAGACTGCTCATTGTTATTTGACGTCAGGTAATAGTCACACACACATTAGTGTGTTTTTGGCGGCAATTCAAAAAAGGGGAAATACCAGAAACAGAGACGATTACATTGCCTGGCACTTCGTGTTTATTCTCAACAGCAGGGAGTCTCTGAAATGCCATCAAAAAATTGAAAATGATGATTTTGAATCTCTATCACCTTTAAATAGAATTTCAGTTTGTTCCATTTTTGTTTGTTCCCCTGATTTTGTTTCTATATTTGTTTATTATTTTACACAATCACAAGCACTTTCATGCATTGAGGGTTTAATGTTTGCATCTTGAGCTGATGTCAGGTCTCATAGCAGCATGTGACTGTGTTTTGTTTTCATAACAAAGTTATGTGGCATAGTTTAGCTTGGGGGCAGGCAGAACCCGACATGTCCTCATATTCAGATCCCGCTCCATAAATAGATGTTTTTTTCCGGCACACTTGTCAATTTTAATTACACTTTGTCATCAAAACACCCGAAACTCTCACAACACGCAAACAACTTCTGGATGGCGTGACATGTTGTCTATGGTGGGCGGGGCTGCTTGTGTGACTTCGCTCCCAGCAAGGTGTGGTTACTGCCCCATAGTTTTAAAAGAGCAAACACACATTACAACCACTAGTCTTCTCACTCCCCTGTTACCAGGGCAATGCCAGATAATACACAGTGTATATAGACTGGATTTGTGACTCACTGTCAGGGGTTATGCCTCTTGGCTGATAATTGCGGGGATAGGCTGCAGCCCACTTGCAACCCTGAATTGGATTAAGTAGTTCAGAAAATGAATGAATGTCCAGGATTGTCTCCTATGGACAAGGTCGGAGGGTTAAAGTCAATGTGGAGCGTGAGAGTGTTCAGTAATCTGGCTGCAGATGTAAGGTGGGAGACTGGAGGGGTTGTGGTGGGAGGAAATGTTTAAGTGCTTTTTTTCCAGCCTGCTCATCTCTTATTGGTGCTCCTGATGATTGTCAGCTTTGCTTTCCTGTAAAAGCCATTGGAAGTTCTCTGTAATGTTTCTGTATAAGTGTAGCAGGTTGTGTGCTGTTTCTGCCAGGATTTAAGGGATTTAATTGGATTTAATTTATCTCCTCTTTATTCTACATTTAATTTCTGCTCACTTTCTATCCTTTTTCTATCCCTTTTGGTCAGGCACAGCAATATTATCTAAACTTAGTCATAAATAATTATTTAAATAGAACAAATAAATTAAACTAAATAAGGATAAATATTCAGATTTAAAAGAATTTTAAGAAGACCTAAAAAACCTCCATAATTTTGATGAAATCTCTAACTCAAAGTTTGGGAAACGTTATTTAAACTTATTTAAATTATGGAGCTGCTTTCAGTTTCTTGATTTTTGTATGGCCAACTTTAACCATTTAACCCTTTCATGCATGAATTATTAAGAAACAGGGCCACATGTTCTTTGCATACAGTAGTTAAGTTACATGGACATATACATTGATATTTTTTCATTTCTTAATCAGATTTTCAATTTTTCTACAATATAAATATTCAATAAAAAATGTAGGTGTATCGTTTTCTTTTCCTGTTTATCACAAAATAAAGTTTGGTTATTACAATGTATGCATGTACATCAATAAATGTTTATTCTACAATCAGTGACAGTGTGTTGTGTGAAGCAGCAATATTACACATTTTCCATCCACACCCATGAATATACTGGAAAACTGCTGTCAAATAGGTGTCCGCTAAAGGGACACTATGCATGAAAGGGTTAATATCTGCTTTACTGTAAACCAATACAGGAGTTAATGTTGAGATCCAGCTCTCAGGTTTGTTTCGCAGTTATGTCACTGTTGACACATCGTCATTAAAACAACCGAAACTCTCTCAACACTCAAACAACTTCTGAATGGTGTGACATGTAGTATGATGGGACTGCTTGTGTAACTTCACTTCCAGCAAGGTGTGGTCACAGCCTCTGAGTTTTAAGTGAGTAAACGCACTTCACTACCACTCATGTCCTCTCACATCCCTGTTACCAAGGCAACGCTGGATAGTATACAATATATGTAGACTGGAATTTTATTTAATTTTTTTACCTTTTTTGGCTGCAAGGGGGACCAGATAATTGTAAATAAGAAAATGTGAAACTAACATTTTCCAATATGATCAAAACCATCTTTTGAATGAATTTAAATAAGTCTCTGATTTTGTTTTTTTTTAAATGTAGTTTAATATTAGTTCAACAAACAAAAAAAACAAGAAAACACTTGAATAAGTTAAAAATGTCAGAATGATGATTATCATCAAACAGATCAAACTAAATTATCTAATCAATTCAATGTCAATTATTAAACATAATGAAAAAAATGGTTAAAGTACGTACCGTACCGTCCTCTTCCGCTTATCCGGGGTCGGGTCGCGGGGGCAGCAGCCTAAGCAGGGAAGCCCAGACTTCCCTCTCCACGGCCACATCAGCCAACTCATCCGGAGGGATCTCGAGGCGTTCCCAGGCCAGCCGAGAGATATAATCCCTCCAGCGGGTCCTGGGCCTACCCCGAGGTCTCCTCCCGGTGGGACGTGCCCAGAACACCTCCCGGGGGAGGCGTCCAAGGGGCATCCTGACCAGATGCCCGAGCCACCTCTTCGGGCTCATCTCGTTGTGAAGGTGTTGGGGTTCTACATCGAGCCTCTCTTTGTACAACCGCTACTGTAGGATGTAGGATGACCGAGCTCCTTACCCTATCTCTAAGGGAGAGCCCGGCCACCCTGCGGAGGAGCTCATTTCAGCCGCTTGTACCCGCGACCTTGTTCTTTCGGTCACTACCCAGAGCTCATGATCATAGGTGAGGGTAGGAACGTAGATCGAACGGTAAATCGAGAGCTTTGCCTTCTGGCTCAGCTCCCTCTTCACCACGACGGACCGATACAGAGCCCGCATCACTGCAGACGCCGCACCGATCCGCCTATCGATCTCCCGCTCCATCCTTCCCCCACTCGTGAACAAGACCCCAAGATACTTGAACTCCTCCACCTGGGGCAGGTCCCCACCGCCGACCTTTAGGGGACAAACATGCTCATATTTAACTAATATTTATAAAGACAGAATACTAAATGAGCACCCCGTCCCTTTTTGGACTGCATACTTTTGGAATAGCCCTTCTACAGTGAGGTGAACATGAGGGGGAAAGGTGTCAGATTCTACATAAAATAAATAAGTATATAAATAAATAAATATATAAAATAATAAAGAATATTGTAGAAGAAGCTTGAAAGGGATATTTAGTCTGATTTAATGTGGACTAGTATGGAGTTATGATAGATCACAGCTCCGTGTTTAGAAAGCTCGATGCTTCCCTGATTTATGAGCTCAAGTTAAGAACTTCTTACAAAGAGGTCACTAGAAAAGCAAAACTTTCACCATCTACAACAGCTCAGCCTAAAAAACTTTATGGAGTGAGAGCTTTAATGTGTGTTTCTGCCAACTTTGTCCATGTTGCCGTTGTCTTGTAATCTGTTATAAAACTCACAGTACAGCATGCTGCTGCAGGGTGTACTGCCACTGAAATAAACTAATGCAGAAGAGACAGTGTGCAAGTATCCCCGTTGTTGCTCATATACACTCTACACTTGAACCACCATTCTTTCTCTAAAAGATTTGCTCTTCTGCTAAACAGCTTTCAGCTTCACAGAACGTTCTGATGGTCCATGCTAAGTGGGATTTGACTGCTGTCAGATAAAACATCGGCTTTATACAACCAAACTAAAAAATGAGGGAAAAATCTTTTTCTTTTAAAAAATGTTTGTCTGGTAGAAGATCGACTCCAGTGCTGCTTCTGAAGAAAACAGCCACCAAGAAAAATAAGTAGGGATATTTATTTAGCTCTGTAAAAGCTCTGTAAAAGTTATGCCTCCAACTGCATCATGTCTAACACTTGCAGCTGCAATGCTCTGAGTGAATTCATGTGCATTTTTCCCTCTTTATTTTAATTCCTCATCTTGTTTTTTAACCTCTGCTTGGTCATTTACTCAAACTTAAAGTTGGATTGTTCGTGCGACTTCTCTCCAGTCAGCAGTTTCTACTCCAGAGTAATGATTGTTTCTTTTCATTTCTTTTCTTCATTGATGAGAGTCTCAGATTTATATTCACGAAAACTGCGCTTCTGTACCGCCCCCTCCATTTTTTTTCTATTTATTTGTGGTGCAAGCAATGGTTTCATATGTAAATGATCTATTAGGGTGAGTCCCTGCATTTATTCATGGTTGGGAATGGGACGGAGAGCAGGCGGAAAATATGCTTATAGCTTCACAATGATTGATACTTTTTAAAGATAACCTGGCTTATTCAGAATAAGAGTGCACATACTGATTTCTGCCTTTACAAGACACATTTTTCGTCAAGAAACTAAAGTTTAAATATACGGCCAAGAGAGTACTTGAATAGTAAATAAAAAATGTAGATTAATGAGTCAGCTTATTGAACTTGAAGCACCTTAAACTGTTTTTACATTTCCTATTGAAGCATGTCTATATAATCACTCGCTAACTTTATTATTTTTGTTACAGCTTTATGTACTGGTCGGACTGGGGCACACGGGCCAAGATAGAAAAGGCCGGGATGAATGGGGTGGACCGACAGGTGCTGGTGGCTGATAACATTGAATGGCCCAATGGCATCACGCTCGGTGAGGATTGTTTTTGGTTTATTTCTCATTGCATAACGCTGCATCACATTGAGTCAAAGGTGAGCAGAAAATAATCGATTCATGTTAAACGGATCGTCAGCGCTGCTTTCGGCTGACATTTGATGATGTTACAGAATTCAAACTGTAAAACCTGTGAATGTGTAAAGGTGGGAATCTGACATTTTACAGAGGATTTCCCATCACCTGGACGGATGTGTTGCTTAGGAGTGTTTGTTAGTTGTGTTCAGGTTGGAAGAAAGCTGTCATCGTGTTTTTTCCCCAGATGTGGCCAACAAGCGTCTGTACTGGGTGGACTCCAAACTGCACCTGGTCGCCAGCGTGGACCTGAACGGCGCTCACCGCAGAACGCACATGTCTTCAGCAGAGAGGCTGGGGCACCCCTACGCATTGGCTGTTTTTGAGGTTTGCGTGTGACTTCACAGATTTATACCAGCCCAGCATGATAGTCATACATTTTAAAGAAATGTACAGCTGTCTGTAATCTCATCCTGCCGCCATCCACATCTCTTTTTAGCTTCACATGTTTCTGCCGGCTGAATGGGACTCTGACTGAAATCTCTATTATGTTCAATTCTGTTCATTGCACGCTCGGATGGTGGGTGTCCTTGTATATCTGTTTGTTTTTCCTCTTAGGAATGCTGAGCACACGGCTATAGGAGGAAGAGAAGTGCTAAGCAGACGTATGTTTTGGGTCACCAGCCAGCTTCCTTGTGTATATTTATCAAGGCATTCAGAGAACTTTTTTGGTGAAGGTGCTCACCAGAGCTGAAACATCCTGGTTGTTGCTTCTGCAAAGAAGTCCCAGCTGGTTTAAAATCACTCCAGAGGCTTATCCCACAGTGGAGCTCCTCTCAAGAGGAACTAGTCTTAGCAGAAGATCAGATTAAAACTTTCCTCCTACAGAAAGGAACACCATGGCTCACCTGTTCATGCAGGTATTATTATGATTCATTTTGCTGTCTCGGTAAATATGCACTTTGTGGTGCCGGGGTGCACGGCTCCAGTCCTCCAGATTTTTTATCCCGCAGCCGATAGATGCATCGCTTCTACAACACCTGAATGAAATGAATGTCTCGTTAGCAGCAGGCCAGCGCTGAATGACATGAGCGATTTCAGCCATTTGATGAGTGTGAGGTGTGTTTGAGATGAGAAAGTGGTTCCCAAACTGTGGGTCGGGACCCTCATGTGGGCCGCAAGATCCTTTCAGGGAGTTGCCAGATAATTGTGAAATTAATTTAACACCTTAATTCTTTAACACATTAATGTATAAATCCACATTAATCTTCCTTATTTATGAAGCCAGACCAATTTCAAGCCTGATATTTAGAGGATCCTGCAGGACGACCCGTCCGATATATGATCAATAATTGTCATCACGGAAGGAAAGGTCACCAACACCAACATATGTCATCTTGTTGGTCGTGGCTCAAAAAGTTTAGGAACCAGTCTTCTAAAGACCCATTTCTACCGAGCGTGTATGCAACGTGTCCGACTGTGCTGCAGTTTCGAAACGTCTACATCAGGGAAGGCCTCAGACTTCAGCAGGACCATGCTGGACCACCTCCTGCATCCATCACAGGAGAACTGGCTGCTGCAATCAGACCTGCAGGCAGGACTAAACATCTGGAGCATCAGGATGAATCCAGACCTGCAGCCAGGACTAAACATCTGGAGCATCAGGATGAAGGTCCAGGACTGTAGAGCAGCTAGAATCCTGCATCAGACTAGAATGGGACAACAATGCTCTCCTAAAACTCCAGCAGCTGCTCTCCTCACTTCCCAGATGTTTACAGACAGATGTTAGAAGGAGAGGGGAGGCTACACAACGCTGAACATCACCCTGGAACTACTTTTTACATCACACACCCTATCAGCTCAGATTTCCATGAAATAGTAAAATGTGTCAGTTCAACGTCTGACATGCTGTTTATGATCTACTGGGAATATTACGAGTTTATGAGATTTATAAATCATTGTATTCTGTTTATATTTGCATTTCGCACAGCGTCCCAGCTCTATTGGAATGGCTGTTATATAACTGGTGCGTAATAAATAATAAATAATTCGGGGAAAAAAATTCATAAATGAAAAGAATCCCTTTAAATTCCAGTGTGTGTGCCGTGTATGGTATAACCTTGCCGTGTTTCCTCTCTCCTCGCTCAGACAGCATTGTGGTGCATCTTAGCGAAACGATAATAAATTCCCTCCAGTGCAGAATATAATCGATCCAGGACTTCTCTTCTCTCTGTCCTGTTGTGGTTACAAGGTGACCCTCATGTTCAGCATGCTGGACATCCACCCGCTCGCTGTTATTGAGTAGGCTTGTCGTCGTGTACATCACATTACCGTCAAACTGACTCAACAAAAATGCACACATACACACACTCATGCGGCGAGGCCTGTTGTTATGCCACTCACAGGGGATTAACCTCTGGTGGCGACTGCAAAAATATTAGATTCACTTTCCTTTTTTTCCCCTTTTTTTGATGAGGCTGAAAACTAGGGAGACAAAACTGAGCAAAAAGAAGTTAATAAATGATAAGTGCGGTTAAATTTGGCTTCAGGGCTTCTGTGTTTTGATCTAAGTGGGATGTATTTAAATCATTTTGGGATTAATTTTGAAATGAAACCAAAAGGTTGGACCAGCCTCTTCAAACTTTAAGGCATTAGCATTAAGAAAAATTTTAATAAATTTGCATGCATCTCCTTGACTCATTCATTCCCTCATTATATTTGCTTTAAAAGGCTAATTAGCTTCCTCTCTCATGCAAAAGAAGACCACTTGCACTTGCTATGTCAACAACTATATATATAGCATCAATATTTATACATTCCTGCTTCTACCAACTCTAACCAAAGTCATCTGGGAACTCTAAATGTCAGCGTTTAAAAGCTTCTGTCTTGTGAACAATGCAATATCTTACCTGATAAATGAAATCCTGCTGCAACAGGGAATGAAGGTCAAGGGATCACCTTCATCTATTTGATGTATCCTCTGCAGAGCCCAATGTGTGTCTCCAATTTAATGCAAAGATATTACAGCCTCGTGCCTGATGACCATCTGACCCAGGGACAGCTCCATATACTGTATTAATATATAAAACCATGTTTACTGTCTGGCGGCACCATTTAATAACTCTGAATAATAAGCTGAAATCAGTGAAATTCAGCATCATTTCCTTGAAATAATGTGGAGTATGTCCACTCACTGGGTGACCTGGATTGTGATATTTGTTCTCTGTGTCTCAGGATCGGATCTACTGGACAGACCGAGACAAGGCAGCAGTCTTCATGGCCAACAGGCTCACTGGTCAAGACATCCAACCTCTGGCTGAAAACCTCAACGACCCACATGACATTGTTGTGTTCCACCAGCTACGGCAGCCACAAGGTGTGTGTATCTGTAACTGTGCAGCTCTAGTTTTCACCCCCCCAGTGTGACTGAGAGATGAGCCGCAGAACAAGTTTGTTCCTTGTGACCGTGCCAACCCGGGGACATGGATGAATAAGTGATGGTGCGGCTCATGATGGCGGTGGAAGGATTGCAGCTCAGTGAGCAGAAGCAAACTCGTACAGCTGTTCCAGTCTTCCCTGAATGAACTGATTTGATGTTTATATGTGCAAATATCTTCCAGTGATCTTTTTATCTCTGTGTATCCAGTTTAATCTTTATAAATTGTCATTCTTTTGGAAAACATGATTATTCATGAGTATATTGGATTTAGTTTCTTTGTTTTCCCCAAACTAATGACCTTTGTGTAAAGGGAATTCTGCAGTTCTCGCCGTGGGGAGCTGTGCAGTTTTTCAGCTCTCTGTCTGACACTGCTGCATCTCAGTGTGACAACAACAACTCTGCTGTTTCCAGGCCCTGACAGCTGTAATCTGGGCAGTGTAGTCAACGGAGGCTGCGAGTACTTGTGTCTTAAGGCCCCGCAGATCACCGAACACTCGCCCAAATACACCTGCGCCTGCCCAGACGGACAGGATCTGGGCCCTGACATGAGGGGCTGCGTGCCCGGTGAGTTAGTTGGTTTGTTTCTAACTGCTGATGGAGGAACCAAGAAGTAAAAATACAATACATTTAATGCAGGAGGAACAAGCCCTAACAGGACGCAAATATATGGTTTAAACCACCTCTCATCCACATGTAGTTCACATGTTCATGTACATGTAGAGCACATGTGCAGCACATGCAGAGCACATGCTGTTTTTGTGTACGGAAACAAAATGCTGCACAGGTCAAGGGTCAGATCACACAAAATCCCACATGAATCTAAAAGTTATGAAAATGAAATACAGAACAAAACAAGTGAAAAACTGCAAACAAGACGAGATCTTACAGGGAAAAGAACCACTGATAATAACGAGGATTCTGCATCAAACAATTGGAAACAGGGAATGTTTTTTATACCGCCTTCTGCAGATTACACATGGTAAATAATCAGAATTATGCAGTATATACTGCATGTATTTACTGCATACTGCATGCATGTACTGCATACGGCACTCAATACTTCCACAGAGTATGCAAGCTCATAGTGGTTACTGTCATTGCTTTCCAAGGCATTTTAGCAAGTAGACAGTGCTGCTGTAGCTGCAGTTATCTTGTTTATTTCCAGTAAAATAAATTTAGATCCATTCTGGATCGTTTCTCCTAAACCCTTCGGGTATTTTTGGTATACTGAAGATTTTGCCATAGCTTCCATACTGCATGCTATAATTTGGCAAAATCAGTACGAACCATAGTAACAATACACAGTATTAAAAACAAAAAGAGCACATATTCTGATGAATGTAATGAGAATTAGAGGGTGATTAGAAATCAGTAAACTGGGAGAGCAACAAGAACAGGAAGCTAGGAAACTGTGCCGGCGGAAAAGTAACAACAACAAGCAAACACATGAAGCAATAGCTGGAAAAGAAAATTTGGTCATTTTTCATTTATTTTGAACATGTGAATAAAAGTGTAGTCCAATTATAAAGTAGGCATGTATAATTAAAAAGTGTAATAAAGATTAGTTCAAGTGAATGAAATAAATCGGATGAAGTCATTTTTTATTCATTCGTGCCCTTCTTTCTGGTCAGAACTTGCTCTTCCTTTCAGCTGTCATTGTGTCAGTCATTCAATTTTCCCAGGAAAAGAAAAAACAATTAAATCCATTAATATGTAACAAACACGAGGACATAAGATGTCAAGTCGACTTCAGTATCTAATGTAGAAACTCTTTTTTCTCATAGTGGTAAATTATTCTACTGGAGAGAAAAACAAGACAATGGTGAATTAATAACAAATAAAATATGTAGAGCAGAATATTTCTGGCTAGTCTGTTAATCTGATTACAGTAGGTCTCAGTGGTCTTACAGGTCTTCTAATACTGGCTCTATTAAACTCAGATTCAAGCCTATTGAAGATACTTTCATTTATCTAAAATGTTGTTTTACTAGAACCTGAGGTGACCGTGTTGTGAAGAAACTGAAAAATGTGAAACCTTTAAGCTTGGAATTATATTCATTGAGCCTTAGTTGTTGCTTAGCAACACATACAGGAAAACCTTTTATCGCTCTAATGCAACACGACTAAACAAAGTCTACATTTTTATTGTAGTTTCACAATGTTTGGTATCTATTGTGGATTCTTAATCAGTAAAACTGAGGATGTGGTGACTTTAAGCAGTTTTATAAACATTCTTTTGTTTCTTTTATTCAGTTTAAAACAAAGTCTTGTTAAGTGAAAAGATTGAGTTTCTCAGGATAAACTCTGTTTCTGTGCTTCTTGCTTTCTTTGTAGGAGCTCCCAGGGATGACTCGCCTCCCGTTGGATTCACAGCCAGCCCCGGAGCCGCCATCGCTGAGGGCTTCCCCCCGTCCTCAGACGGCGTTTCACAGGCAGACGCCGTCCCCCACCTCACCACGGCTCCCTCTGCTTCCCCCGAGTCTCTGACGGCGCTCAGCACCCTGAAGCCTCTGTCGTCTCAGGAGTCCAAAGCGCTTGGCTCCCACTTCACCGCCTCGGCCATGGTGGTCTCCACCACGCCTGCAGGGGACAGCAGCGTCTCGCAGCACTGTACGTTCACACATGTAAAGATGTGACTCGGTTTTAAGATGAATCACGTTACGAGCTCCATCCCAGAGAGACTAGCGTCTCTCATGAGCCACCGGCCCGTAAATGAGAGCGGAGATCTCTCTGATGAGCTCATCTCCAGCCAGGCGTGGTTCTGCTGGCTGTAACGGCGGTAAAGTGAAGCGTCTTTGAGCCTAACAGCCATCGTCAGCTGACCTTGAAAATGATGTTCTTCCACTCATAAATGATGCTTTGTGTGAGGGTTGCATGTCTGCAAAGGTGTGTGTGCTGCTGCGTTGTGTTGATGTTAAGTATGCTGAATGCAAATGAGTTGTAAGTGACCCTGGAGCCTAATGGAGCCTGGATATATGAGGTGCAGGAGGTCAGGGGTAGAGTCAAAGTCACTCCGGCAGATTTCAAGCATCTCTTCTCCCTCCATCTTTTATTTTTTGTTTTTTTTCCCGTCTTCCTTCCAGCTGTCAGCTTTTGTTAAACGGTCACGCCGCAGCTCCACACCTCTCCTTTCACCTCTCTCTCTCTATTTCTCACACATTTGACATCCTACACGTTTTTCCCCTCCTCCCCTCCCTCCTTCAGCCGTCTTCTTTCTCTTTTTTTGTTCTTTCCCTCTAACTCCCGCTAATTTCTCATGTCATCTTTTGCACAGCTGGAAGCGAGCACTTCGTGCTGGGTGAGAACCTGACGGTGGCTGTTCTGGGAGTGGTCATCCCCATCGGTAAGCCGCCTGCAGCTTCCTGCTCTGTGTTTGTGTGTGTTGGCCTGTAGAGACCATGTCTCCCCGCTGTCTGTGGCCGTTGTCCGTCGTCCATCCACACCGACCCTGCTGGGACCTGATGAGATAAGCCTGCTCCAGGTTTCCCTCGCTGTGTTTCATTCCTGTGTATCCGACATTCCTGCCATTGCTCGCTTCACGCTGTGTGGGGTTACGCTACAATAAGAAGACACTTCACAAAAAAGTCATCTCAACACACAAACCTCTGTCGTCTAGTGAAACAAATCCATCATATGATCCACCTTTGCCCAGTTTATAATGATTGCTCATATAAACCTGTTAGCAGCTTGCTGAACCCTTTCCTGGGATCTCCTACCTTTGAGATCAAATATTGTCAAACCTGGAGACCCTTTCAAACAAGCCTACATGCTAACCTTTGTAGTCTAATTGTGAGCCACATCAAAGTGAAATAAAAATGCTGCTTAAGACCAGATGTGTTTAGGACCAAACTCTTGCTCTTGGACATCAAACTTCACAGCCCTGCTAGCTAGCTAAGGATTGCAGCCGAGATTTTAGATCTTCTTCTACTCGCATTGACATAATGTCATATTTGAAACTTTTGCGGCTCAAGGAATTTGCTCCATACTTTGGCACTAATTATGCTTTGCACACCTATCTTAGAGAATGTATTAAAGGTGCACTGTGTAACTTCTGGCCACTAGGGGGCTAAACCTGTAACTTCCCACAGACACATGACATTTCTCTCTCTGGGCTCCTCAGATGCCGCGTCCACCTTCTTATTTTGTTCAGATTTTACTAACTTTAAAAGAAAAAGTAGCATGAAGCAGAACCTGTTGTGTTTTATAGCTGTAGAGCAAAGATGCAAAGTTGCCATGTCTGGTTCCAGAAGAGGGTTCCCTCCTCAGAGCGCCGACATGTGTGAAAGCCTGCATTTAGCCCAGAAATCATCCATAAATATTCACATTAGGCTGTTATTTGGGTCAAAAGTAAAATTTTGAGGCAAATAGCCAAAAGTTACACAGTATCACTCTAAGAACCTGTTAGTTGCCTGAACTTGGACAGCATCCAAACCCAGGCCACCCACACACAGTCTCTATGCCCCCCCCCCTTCCCCTGCATGCCTGCTTTACTCTCCGTGCCGCTCATTTCCCTGCCATGGACTCGTTCTGCCTGGTTAACGCTCCCCTTTCATGTCCCTGTCGCTGTGTGTGAAACGCATGCAGTTCCTATCGTTGCCACAGTGATGTTCGGCCTGGTCTGCGCCGGGGTCTACCTGGTGTGGCGCAACTGGCGGCGCAACTCCACCAAGAGCATGAACTTCGATAACCCCGTCTACCGCAAAACCACCGGCGAGGGCGAGGAGGACGAGATCCACATCGGACGGACTGACGCCATGGCGCACCACGCACACCACCACCCGTACCCGCAGGGCGTGAGCGTGGGGGTGGTGGGAGCCGGAGGGAGCACCTGTCCTCAGTTTATCGCGCTGCCCCTCGGGGGGAGCATGCCAGACCCGGGGACTCACTGGTACACGGAGCAGCCCATGCTCTCCACTGCAAAGTGACCCACGGGGGCGACTTCCACCGAAGACGGCCGCTCAGGCACACGCACACACAGTGAGGTTGAAGCTGACTTGGACTCGGTTTGCTGAAAGGACGAGCAACACATCATCAGATCAGATCAGATCATCAGCCATGTCCGATCCGAACCTTCATTTGAAAACCACCACTATTCGGAATTAAAGACAAACCTGATTCTGTAGGAGAGAAAAGGATTTGCTCCAGTCGTCGTTAACAGAACGGACGTGCTCCTGTGCTCCCTGTAAGCTGGAAACTCCAGTTTTACTGGTTCGGTTTTGACTTTTTGCATTGAAAACTAAGTGAGGTGTGTGCTGTGCGTCTGATACTTTGTGATGGGGCTGCTGTGAGGCTGTGTTTCTTCCGTGACTTGTTAATTTGGGCTTTGAGTTATTCCTGGTTGGCCGTGGAGCTCTGGGACAACTGCTAAGGAAGGAAGGGCTCTGAAACTGGGACAGCCCGGGCGCTGATGGGACAATCTGTACAGGTTGGTGTTAGAATCAATCACAAATGTCATTACTGGAGTCGTCTTGTGTTGTATACATGTTTTCGGTGAATTGATTAAATTTTATTTTTCAACAATTTGGTTCAGAGGCGAGACCAGTTTTCTAACATTTCATGTTGTGGTTGAGCACAGTCGGGTTGACAGGTTGTGTTTTTATTTGTCCTTTTAACACCCTTGAGGTTTAGTGAAGCGCCGCATATTTACAGACTAGGAAGGTAAAATTGAGACAGAGAGTATTTAGTTGCTCTTCTTCAAAGTTTCACAAAGGCGTTTTCTTCTTTATTGTGGCTTGTTTGTTAAATGGTTTGAGAGAAAAGCAATAGTCTGCAGCTATCACCCAGCTGCAGCGTTATTTGGTTGGTAAGAACCACAGAGTGTTAATAATTTCATTAGATGACCTGCTTTTAACTGTGACAGATGCACACATAAGTACACGCTGGGTGCAGCGATCGCAAACTCGCGCTGTTCTACAGAGGACGGAGACGAAGTGCATTTGTTTCCCCCCACTCTAAAAACACATGCAGCATGCTGCTCCCCAGCTGACTGCTCATCGTTTCATGCTAGACGCACACAGCTGATTCTGTGGCACCCGGAGATGGCGTTATCTGAGCAGACAGTTTTTAGTAGTAGTACCTCGCAGGAGGGCCGCGCTGGTGCCTGCATCGCCATGGTGACCTGTCTTGTGATCAAACAGATGATGAATTTCAAAGCAATCAGGTTGAGACTAGCTGGTCCTGCTGGTGGACATGTTTCATGCTGGTTCCACCCGCGTCCAAAACCTAAAAATTGTAGGTGTGTGTGTTCGTTAACATGCATGTGTGCCAATGTTCATACCACAGCCATATTTGAACTGTTTTGTACGCTCTGTGTTGCACAACCCTCGTAGAATGCCTTCTGCTCTGCATTTTGCATGGAAGAAGACGGCGTGTGGTGGAAGTGTGCATGTGTGCTGCGAGTGTGTGCGCGAGTGTGCGACAGCAGTAAAGCTCTGAGGGTGCTTTTTGATTCGTTGGTTTGTAAATATGTTTTCATAACATTTTTGATAATGTATTATATGATTATGTAAAAGAACAGCTGTACATAAGAATTTAGATAAAGTGTTGACAGGTATATTAATTTATTTGTACAAAGAAAAAAACACTGTTTTTCCCTGATTGTATGAAATCAGTTTTCCACCAAAGTGGTTTGTTTGGTTTGTGTTCTTGCTGTGCATCCCTTAGCATCCCTTCTTTGTGTGTGCAACTTTTTTTTTTGTTAACCCACATAAAACACGGAGAGCTCTTCTTAGAAAAATGTTTTTGCAACATTTCTTAACCTTGGTGATGAGAAGATTAATTTTTCTTTGCTTCTTTCTTTATTTTTTTTTGTGCCTTTTTGTTTACTTTTTCATTTGACATCA
This sequence comes from Craterocephalus amniculus, assembly GCA_036024015.1. NCBI lineage: Eukaryota > Metazoa > Chordata > Actinopteri > Atheriniformes > Atherinidae > Craterocephalus > Craterocephalus amniculus. The sequence goes on along the minus strand of JAVQJG010017768.1, from coordinate 1,607 downwards.
CTGTTTTCCATGAAAAGAACAGGGATCAGCTGACTTCTGTACATGCAATGAGTCGTAATAAGACCAAACTGGTTCCACTTTTTGATTTTCTGTAATTGATTACTTTTGAATATCTATATATATTGATATATAAAATCTGACAAAAAAGTCTCTGTGTGTTCAGTTTTATTATTTACATTATTATACTTGATTAAAACGGTACAGTAGTCTAACTTTAAAGTGATAGAGTTGCTTTAAAGGTACAGTGTGTAACTAATTTGTCTTTATATTAAAAAAAATCTATCTAATCTAATAATCTAGTAAAATAATAATAATCTAATAAAAAGTATTGCTTTCATAAATATGTATTTTATCTAGTCTATTCACATCATAGTAAAAACATTGTCATTGCTTAGAATTAGTTATCTATAAATACATATGTGGCGGCGTGCCTAATACAAGGCTGCCATTTTGCATCGCCATCTTGAAATGCGGTAGCCTACAAGGGACAAACTTGTTATGGTAGCAATGAGGGTTTTAGGGACACACCCCGCCCCCCCGTGTTGTCGCTACCACAGTCGCTAGTACCTGGGGAGGGAAAGCAGGAAGTGAACATGACCATGGGAAACACAATCTGTTCTTGTTTCTACTGACACGGAGGACCATTTTTATTCTTTGCCGCCTGACAGGGAGGTCAGAATAGCACGAAAAAAGAAAAAGAAATCATAATCGAGAGAAAACAAGAGTCTACATCAGTGGGCATTTAGGAGATGAATACAATTATGGAGGTTGAAGCTTTTCTACTAGACAGGTGAGCTAATTCAATGTAACATTAGAATTTATGTTTGTGCCATGTTAGAAACAGGACAGAGTTGGTCAGTGACTACTTTAGGTCACTGACCAACTCTGTCATTTAACCGTTACTTTCCATATAAATGCCATGCTAATGCTAAGCAGCTGAATTATATGGCTGAATTAGCTCATATGCAGCCATTCAGCTCTGCCGGCGGCTAACAAGACATTTCTATGATACAGCTGTGTTGGGGGAGGAAAACATCTAAAAGTTGCAGGGTAGTAGCTCTGGAGGACCAGCTATGTTCTCCTATATACCTTTATATAAACAACCCTTGTCAATTGACAAGGCAGGTGATGTGGACGTTGCGTTGCGGTGCATTGTATCCCCTGACGGCTACCGTATTCTTGGAAGGCGAGAGGCGGTGGGGGGAGGCGGGGGGACAGGGTAAAATCATTGTGAATCTGCAGTTTGAACGTTGGATGTCGCGGAAATTACACACTGGGACTTTAAAGCTAAGTTAGTTGCAGAGGTGGGTAGAGAAGCCAAAAGCTGTACTCGAGTAAGAGTACTGTTACATGTACACAAAAGTTACTCAAGTAAAAGTAAAAGTAATGATCCAAATATTTACTTGAGTAAGAGTACTAGAGTACACAGTGAAAAATGTACTTGATTACCAAGTTACATCTTATTTATTTCACAGTCAACATGCATTCTTGAGCTTGTACAGTACAGAAATCTGAATGAAACTTCGTGCCAAAAAGCAATTTACTGATGAAATCGACACTGTTTGGCGTCTGAGCAACTCGTGTTGAACATTTGAGCACAGACTTTT
>JAVQJG010017756.1:0-12571 GCA_036024015.1 Craterocephalus amniculus | reverse complement strand
AGTTACCGGGGTGATGAACCCCGATCAGAAGTGAACCAGCATCGTAGGACAGAAAACCCCGGGTTGAACCTAAAGTTACCTCGATAAGAGAAAATCCGGCTTCGTAGTACAGGCCCCTGATCTCATGAATCACATCTTACTGTCTTACAAGGAAAAAAGTTAGTGGGACTTTTCCACAGTTTGATGGTCAATCCCTGACATGTCTGAGTCATAAACATTGCCACCTGGAAGAAAGGTGAACATCACATAAAAGTTTTAGGTATAGATGAATTTAGCTCTGTATTTTAGGCCTTGATAAAAGTTTATTTCATTTTGGGGATGAAAGTAAAACAAAAGAAATATCAAGACTTTATTTGGTCCTTTGAAAAAATATAGCTGGTTCTCCATTTTATTGACTCTTACTTATTAATCTTTCATTTCTTGATCTAGTTATTTATTTTATATTCAGTTAGTGTGAGTATATTTTAATGATTTTGTGGAAGAGACATCAGGCAAGGCAAGGAAAGGCAAGTTTATTTACATAGCACTTTTCAGGTTCAAGACAAATCAAAGTGCTTTACATAAGCATATGAATTACAACAATAGGAAGTACAATAAAATCAAACACAAAATCATTCATAGGAATTACAATGAAATCATTCAAACACAAAATCATTAAGTCCAAGATAAAAATACACATGATGATCTAATAGCTAAGAGCTGCTTCTCTAAACATATCTCTGCCATCTGGTGGCTAATTAATGTTTAACATACAGTGATTCTGTTTAGTTTCATAAAAAAATAAACTAATGGATCTTTATATTTAAAGAAATGAGGTGAATGTTTTACATGTCTGCTTTTCATATTGTATGAAGGTTTTTAATTCTTTCCATGCAAATTGTTATTACTACATAAAGCACTTTGTGTTTCTTCTGCATGAAAAGTGCTTCATAAATTGAATTAAACTGAATGTTGTGAATTGAAATGAATGAATCAATTGAATTTAACAAAATGTTGAAAAAAATTAACAAATTCTTTTGGTATATCAGTCATTTACAGCCATGTGACATGTCAAAATTATTGTAGCATATACTTGTACTTTGGGGTGTCCAAGAAGGGTAAGAAAAGATGAGTATCATATCGTTCGGCTACTACAGGATTTTGTGCTAAATGTTTTCCATAAAATGATGCGAATGTTTCATAAACTGTATGTACTATGGAATATGACACATTTGGCTTTATAGGATTTAAATTTGCCATCGTCTGCGGGGATCCACAAGCCAACATTGTGTGTGTTTGTTTTTTATATACATATTTCAGCTCCCTCTGAAATTAACTCTTTCTTGTCTTCTGAGCCTCTTTGTGTTTGTTTGTCCTCACTTTACTCATGACTGGCTGTGATTGTTGAGCTTCAGGCTACAAAATAAAACAAGCGAGAGGAGGGTTGCTCGTGTGTGGGGGAATTCAAGCAGCAGTGACTCACACACCAGTGATCACTCAAGATTATATCAACGAGGGATTCATCATTTAAATAAAGATGAATGAAGTGAAACAAGAACCAAGTTGGGAAGTCAAACCTGGTTGAGCCTCTGTTCCACCACAGTCCTAAAAATCTAGTCCAGCTGTCTATGCTGTGCTGAATCTGCTCCACCATAGAAGCTGATAAAAGAGTAAATAAGTAACGTTTATTCATATCCCCCATGTCACAAAGTCCTTTAGTAAATCTAAAATTAAGCCCTTACTTGTAGGGACACTTTGAAGCTTGACTTGGTTTATTTCTGGGGTCTCTGAATCACAAAAAGCTTTTCATGACTTCTATGTTGATCAAAAAAGTCTGCTTTTTTAATTTCTGTAACGAAACTTTTCATTTCCATTTGAGGCTTTCTAAATTATTAATTTGGTAGCTTTAAAATGGGGAGAACACTCCAGGAAAATGGTTTGCAATGCTCAGAAACTCATATGCACAATTTTCACAGCACTTGTTGAACGACACTGTATGTATGCCTTCAACATGTCATCACTCAGAAAGACAATCAATTCTGAGATATCACAGCTGGTCATTACACATGACTGAGTTCTGCCTCAGTTTAAGAGGTAATGTAATTGTGCATTACAACTTTATATCTGATGCAAAAACTCTTAAAATTTTGATTGTAAGGGGATAATATGAAACTGTACATTTGATTATTTCTATTGCATTAGAGCAAGCATCCATTAGTCATGTTGTCAGGGCTTCACCGTGTTTGGGATCTATCTTCTGGCAATTTAGCCACATGTTCTGTAATGAACTGCTCCAACAGGATGAATAATGCAGGGAGGACTGGGGTTTTAAGACAAAACAAAAGGCTAACGTCAGCATCTGATATGTTTCGTAATCCACTGTTGTGACGATGACCCATAAAACTTTCCTAAAATAGCTTTTAACAGTATGTAGAAGAAACCACAGACACAGTTGCTAATCGCTCAGTCGCTCTGATTTTTATTATATTCTATTTATTTGTTTTTTGGGGAATTCAATGTTTTTAACATCTTTATTACTTCTAAGTAATGAAATTAAAAAAAAACTGATTAACAAATAAAAAACTTAATTTCAAGGTAAAAATGAGTGAAGTTAAACTTATATTTATGTTATATGATTACAAATTTATATTCAAACAAATACTGTATATTTAACTAATAATTGATGAATGGTAATTTGATGTTAATAATCTAAATGCATAATCATGATATATTTGAATTTATATTATAAATTATTAGGAAACCAAGTAACTAATTCAAGTTTAAAAAAAAAACTTTTACCGTTTAAATAAAATCAACCTATTGAATTGATAGATTTATCTATTTATTCATTGATTGATCTTTTGCACTCGTGGTCAATTTACATGGGACATACGTTACACAACAAAGACCACAGCACCCCGCCCAGTCCCTGATGTTACTGATGTTAGGAAACAGTGACAACAATGTGGCCAACATGTACAAACGGTACGGTTCAACATACTTTACTAGATAAGGACATCTACTGACAGTAATCCGTTTCCCGTCTCAGTGAGGCTTGATGCGTAAAGCTCTAAACAGAGGGAAACCTGTCATGGAAATAAAGGTTGACCCATAGTTCAAACTGAAACATAGCAGGACTTACGTTCATCACATGTCCCAGCTTGTTTGAATGAGTGTTCAGGCCTAATTAGGTGTTTTATCAGCAGAATCAGACGCCTCCAGGCTGTAGAGTAGAGTCGAGCAATGCCAGTAAAGCTGTGGGGAATCCCAGAGTTTGCTTAAAGGTGGAGAAGAAACCCCTCTGAATGTGGAAATAAATGCCCTTCAGCAATAAGCAAAAAGAATAATAAAAATGGAAATAAAACATTCAGTCTGAAGGCTTCCTCTTGTTGGAAGTCAGTGAGTGTGGACCAAAACCATTACATCAATGTTTCATGCGTATCTGTGCATAGATGTTTGCCTAAGCAACAAATTCCTCTTTCTGTATGAAGAGGTCATCCGTCATGTTACGGTAATTACACTTGTATGGGAATTTTTTTCTTCAGCTGGCAGACATAAATAGCATCTTCCTTGAGTCATTTGCCCAAGACAGTAGTTGCTCAACACGCCCACTCTATAAGCACTTCCACTCTGCAGCCTATATAACATCTGACTCCAGATCAGACCCACAGGTCAAACATCCGACTGGAACCATGAGGTCTTTCAGCGTCTGCCTTCTCCTGAGCCTGGCGGCCGCCGCTTCTTCTGTGCCTGTATCAGAAGTTACTGTGGAAGACGAAGGTTTTGCAGAGGTGCGGCTTGTGTGTGCTTTCCCTCGGTCTGGTGCTAATTTGCAAATTCTGATTATTCACCATTTATTGTCTTCTTTTGCAGAACTACCTGAAGAACTTCTTCAATCTAACAGAGCAGACAGGCCCGGTTTCCAGGCGGGGATTCAGCCCCATAAGCAAGAAGCTGAGTGAGTTGCAGAGGTTCTACGGTCTGCAGATTTCTGGAAATCTTGATACCGACACCCTGGAGATAATGAAGAAGCCCCGGTGTGGTGTTCCAGACAACCAAATGGCTCGTTTCTCTACTTTTGGAAACAACCTCAAGTGGGAAAAGAACAGCCTCACATACAGGTGAATGATCTAATATCTGGTGGAAATTCATTTTTAAATCTACTGAGCAATGCATGTGACTGGTTTCCTGTCCTGCAGGATAGAGAACTACACTCCTGACATGTCGGTGGCAGAGGTGGATGACTCCGTAAAAAAAGCTTTGCAGGTTTGGGCCAAAGTCACTCCTCTGACGTTCACCAGGATCTACAGTGGCACAGCAGACATCATGATCTCTTTCGGTCGCCGGTGTGAGTAAAAAGTTGTTTTCATGAATAAAAGAAGAAACTAATTGAGTTTTCCTGTTTTAACCCTTTGTCATCCTGCTCTATCACATGGTAGAGCACATTTTTAAGTGATTATCATGATTTCTAGTAAAAAAAAAAAGATTAAATAAACCTGCCTGAACAATTTCTACCAGTTGGTTTGGGTAGGTAATACCAAAAGAAAGGGTTTTTAATTTGTTTTTAAATTGACAATTTTACTGTCATTATTTTATTATTAACTTTTATCTCAACTATTTGCTAAAAAACATTTATTCATATATTTCTTGTTCAAAAGACAAGGGAAACTACAAAGAAATATTTATCTCTTGCTTTTTTCTTAGTGACAGTTAAAAGGTTATTTAAAAAAGACTATAAAATCGTATCAGAAAAAGGACTTCAGAGTTGTAAAAGGCACAGAGTGATGGCGGTTTTCCCTGAAGAGAATTACCCTGACATTTATTAATTTATTTAGATTAATAAATTATTAATAAATTAATTTATTTAATTTATTAATTTATTATTATTAAGTGTTGCTGCTTTTCCTTGACAGCTTGTTTTCATCTCTGCTTTACACTCTGGTGCATATTTGAGTGTCGTTTATCTTTTAATAAGTGGCATGTGTACAGGTGCGATACAATTGCATAATTTGTACCACTTCACACAACAAAGACAAAGTCATTCAGCTGATGACAGGTCAGCACCTGCAGCTTACTGTACCTCTCCAGTGTTTATCTCTGTGGTAGACGGTGGCTGTGGTATCAGAAGCAGATCTTATTTCTGTTTTGGGCTTTGAAGGAGTCTTGTAATGCACCCTGAATATCAGATTGATCGGTGTAAGCAAGGATGCAGGGATAACACTTGGCAGGGATGCTAGTTTTCTTGGTTTATTCAGGTTTTTTTTACATTTTATTTTAAGAAGTGACTGATTCTCATTTTCTAATATAAGATTTTATAATGTAAAAATGGATGAAATTTTGGTTTTTATTGAACAAATTACTGAAAAAAGAGGAGAAAAACAAAGAAAACAGACAAATTTGTCCTTAAAATTACTTAATCAGATACATTATTACTGCACATCCCTTTTTTCGCACCAAATTACAGGCCTTAAACCTTTTTGGTTTTTATTACACATCTAAAAATTTAAACTACATTAGTGATGAGCTGGGCTTGTGCGTTTGCAAAACAAAACCAAGATACCATGTGATACAAAAACACAGGAAAGGAGCAAGGTCACCTCAGATTGTTAACTCCCGATAAATTAATGGAAATTTTCTATCTTTAGATAAAGTTTTTTGAGTTTGCACCCGCTATTGTTTTTTATGAAAGATTTTTACATTTCCTTAGTTATGGTCTTCTTTGTTCATAATGGAAAAACATCAATACTGAAGACCTACTTGCTGGAGCATGTGACTATTACCACTGTGTCTTAGATGAATTAAAAGAAAATAAATAAACAAAACCTAACAAAAAGTCATTCTTGCTGACAGCGCATGGTGATTACTACCCCTTTGACGGCCCTGATGGCACCCTCGCCCATGCCTTTGCTCCTTCCTCTGGCATCGGAGGAGATGCTCATTTTGATGATGACGAATCCTTCACCTTCCGTTCAAACAGAGGTGAGTCATTGCGTACTTTGCGTGAGCTGTTTTTTGACAGAACACGGATGCATGCTGAGCTGTTGGTCTGTGTTTTCTCCTCAGGCTACGTCCTCTTCATGGTTGCTGCCCATGAGTTCGGCCACTCTCTGGGCCTGTCCCACTCCGATGATCCAGGAGCTCTCATGTACCCTTTGTACTCGTACAGAAACCCAGATACCTTCGTCCTTCCCCGAGATGACGTCAAAGGCATCCAGTCCCTCTACGGTTCGTACTGACCTGTGCTGAAACAAACAAAAGTTGACAAACTCTCTTGCACAATCACTGGTGTTGTTATCCATCTTTTTTACTCTACTTAATCCAAGCCTTTGTTTACTTCCAGGCTCAGTCACAAACGTAGATGATCCCCAGCCACCCACCACTCCTGATACTTGCGATTCCACTATGGTACTGGATGCTGTCACCACCTTGCGAGGAGAGATGCTTTTCTTCAAGGAGAGGTATGAGAGAAGCCGATCAGTAACTAAAATCAAAATGGGATTGTTTCCTTGCATGTGTAGAAACCAAACAGTTGTTTCTCTTTGTTTTAAGCTTCCTCTGGCGTAGAAATGCTCAGACTACGACGCCTCAGCAAAGTCGCATCACAAGCTTCTGGCCAAGCGCTCCTGTGGACATTGATGCTGCTTATGAGAGCCAACAGTCAGACCGAGTCTATTTATTCAAAGGTAACTATTGTGATCGATGTGAGTTGATTCTAATAAATTTCATGGTGAACTAAAGTCTTTTTTTATCTCAATCTCTTGCCTACAGGTCATAAAGTGTGGGCCTTCTCTGGCTACCAGCCTGTGCGGGGCTATCCTAAAAGGCTTTCTGCTTTTGGTCTGCCACGAACTGTGAAGAAAGTCGACGCTGCCCTGCATGATGTGCAATCGGGCAAAACTCTCTTTTTTGTTGGCAACTACTACTTCAGGTATGTTCAAAATGTATCAGCTCCCATTTTTAGTATATTCTTTATTCTTTCGCACGACTGAATGTATTTAATGTTTGGGTTCCTCAGCTATGATGAGGCACGAAAGACCGTGGAACCTGGTTACCCTACAAGGGTGGATCACACCTTTCCAGACCTGACCAGCAAGGTGACAGCAGCCTTCCAGTATAGAGGTGAGGACCATGAAGGCACAAATGTCTTCATAGAAGTAGATAAAAGCTTGGTTACACTTTAAATGAATGCCATTTTGAGGCTCTGTTACAAAGTCAAAATTAACTTTTTGTCAAGATTGTTCTTGAAGCTTTAAACATAAAGCAACAACAGTTAGCTTAACTAGCATAACAATGAGAAATGGAGGGATCTGTTTGCTAAACACGGCTGCACTGAGACAACAATCCATAAATATGCTTCTTCAAAGTTGTTGAACTTTGTAAAAGTGCAAAGCACATGAACAATTCCCCGCAAGGAGCCATGATTTCCAGGAGTCTCTGGAAGCTAAGTGTCTGAAAATAACACAGAAAATACTCCAGGAAATCACTGCAACTAGACAAGAAGAAGACAAAACTATAAACATGCAAGACTGAACATTTAAAGTTGCAGACTCAGAGAGGAAATCAGTAGGTTTTGTCCGACAGAGAATATCTTTGTGCTAAGCTGAGCTAACTCTCTTTTGGCTGTGGAGGTGTATTACCAAGGAAAATCAGTGCTTATCCCACTTTGTTTGGTAGAGCCAAGCTCCTATAAGCACAACTAAAACGTTTTGTCTACAATCATGCAAAAGGGGGGAAGGTAAAAGTTCTGTGCAGCGAGGCGATCTCAGAAAAGATTGTGGATCCAGGTCCACAACCCAGGAACTCTCAAAGGCACTGAAGTCTGCTGCGCCACATACCACAGAGAAGAAACCAATCATATACAGCTACAGTAGTATCCTTCTCTGAATCTCCTTCACTGGGCTTCAATAAGTAGTACCATATCTGACTCATGACACTTCTCCTCAAGAAATGTTTAATAATTATTAGTCAGCAATAATGTTGGGTGTCCTTGCAGTTAATCTGTTGCGTGTCTATTCTGCAGGTTTCACTTACATCTACAGTGGGCCCTACATGTTCGAGTATGACCTGAGGACCCGGAGGTTGTACCGTGTGCTGAGGAACAGCTACTTCCTGCGCTGCACTAACTTCTAAGCCACTTTATTTTTGTAGCTACTTATTAAGAACAAGCATGAATGTTTTAACTTTGTATACTTTTAAATATAACCACTGTGACTGTGATCATTTTAATCTGTTTATTTTTTTTATTTGACTTACAGTTTTGTAAACCGACTGAAGACTGTAAATAAAATCTGATATTTTACTTTGAACATTTCAGTTCATTTAGACTGTATAACCAGGGATATACAGGAATAATACTGTCATCACGTTATAAACAAACTTAATTTAACATAGTCCACAATAATCTTCAGTTATGCAAATAATGAATCTAACATTATGCTTACATACTCATGTTAATTTACTGATTGTGTTATTGCAGACTTGTATTCATTAATCAGTAGTTTAAAGATTCAATCATTATTTTACAATGAATAGACCAAAGTTATAAAATCGTTAAATTTCATTTCAGTTTTGTTGCTTGTAAAAACGGGACTCCTCTGAGGCTATATAACTTATGAATGGGGTCCACTAACTATGTATTACTATTATTCCAGACTGAATGTGCAAAATATTCTAATAAAAAGCTTAAAAACCTTTTCTGAGAAAACTATATGGGATTACTTGAATAAATGAATCAATCAAAGTTTTTCTATAAAACTTCTCATACACATATATGTAGCACAAAGGACTTTGCAAGAATAAGGTACCCTATAAAATAAGGTAAAAGTTGGAGCTTTCTGTTAAATGGTGAGTTGGATAAGATTTTTCTAAAAGGTTCAAGGTTAAAATTTTGGCTGCTGGATTCTGAAATACGAGAATTATAAATCTGAAGAGACTTTGGTGAGACAGCGAATCTGTCCATTTATGGACATTTAGTCAGAAGCAACTTCTTTTTACTCTCACTGAGACCTCTAGTGTCTTCCAAACATGGTGCAAATGGTATAGTTTTGATCTACATCATGTCCCTACAGGTCCATGCAGCTGCTGGCCTCAGTTCACCTATTATTCTCCCCCCAACCCAACTCCCCTTCCCCGCTCTGCTGGTGTTATCTCTCCCTCCTGTTGTTCTAAATGGGCCTGTTCAAACACTTGCAGGAATGTTTTATTGCCCAGTCATGCATAATTGCTTGCTTCTCCATCTCCACAAAGTGACATTAAATGCTTCAGTTTATCTTGTCTCCACAGCTGAGAAGCAGCAGGAAGAAAAAACTCAAAACAATAAAAAATGCTCTTTCTGCCTTAAAATCCATTTAACCTGCAGAATGCAAGATCTCATTCAGAGTGATAATTCCCTGCAAAATGAATGCTAAATAAGTTCCTTGCTAGAAATGGAATCTGAATCCAATTATAAATCTATTGTTTGTATTCTATTGTGGGTTATCAGCATTCAGAGGATAGCATCAACATTTGTTTGCTTTGTATGATGAGTTCAGCTTCATCATTAGATGACACAGTTATTTTTGTTATTTTTGGTATTCTGTCAAGATTTCCAGAGCATTCTCTAAACTTCTGATAAAGTAATAAGAAAACCAGCTGAGTAACAGTTGATAAGCACTGATCCTTGTGATCTGGCATCCAGACTGTAAGAAGATATAGTGCATTCATCCAGTCTTCATTCCTGAGAATTACAGATATTCTTCAATATGATGTATTCTCTCACACATTATTGTCACTGATTTTAATAGTGTCACACTATACATACATTTAGCTTATAATGGGTTTATTCCTAAACTCAATAATAAGCTAGAGTTAGAACAATCCCTGCATCCAGAGTTTTTATTGAGTGCAGGAGGGTTTTAGCACATTTATCGCCTTTTATATTTGCTGCCTCAAGAAGAGACCATTCCCGGTGTCCTGCCGTGATCCCCCTCCTGTTTTTCCAAATGGGGCCTGTTCAAACATTTGCAGGAATGTTTTATTGCTCAATCATGCAACTTTCCCTGTAGTTTCAGCTCAGGAGCAGCTGATGCACAAAGCACATGGAGGTATTTCTTCTTTTCTGAAAGACAGAAAAAGAAAAAGAAGTAACATGGGATCTGAACTGGTTGCTAAAACCATTGTGATGGTGGTGATTATAACCTTCTGTGGAGCTGTGCCCACTGCTGCACCCAACCAAGAGGAGCTTTCCAAAGCCCAGGTAAACATAATAGCCAACAATTTGAACCCATTTCAATTGGATGTTTGTAATCCGAATATAACAATAAATTCAAAATTTGTAAGATAAAGAAAATATAATTGATTGTTTTAAGTCGTAAGACAGGAATTTAAGGTTTGTTTTGCAAGTAAAACATTAGATTGAACATCTATAAAACTGTATCCCAGCTGTGGATATACAATTTTATTATATGACATGATGCTTTCTATATTAGAATATTTATAGCACAGGAAACAAGCAACATCTACCTTTAACAACCATAACAGCAGAGATTCTGTCTTAACTTTTGCATTGCTGTCATTTGCAAATAGATCATTTACAGAAATGTTTCAGATGAAGGAGTGATACAGAAGACAGATTTTCGATGCATTAACACAACAACGGCGTTTGCAGTAAATGTGTTGGTTTTTTTCTCCAAATGCTCAAAGTGTGTTTGCTGTCTGTCTGATATTGTAATCATTGCTGCTTTAAAAGAGTTAATAAAGACATCATAGGGAAATTTAACCAGATTCATATGAGCGAGTTACAGGAGTATTTACTGACTCCTGTGGTCACTTACGTTATGAGACTTGGCAAGTCTAGAATATATGAAATGAGGTAACCAGGCAGAGCAACGCATTTGGAAAAGGGTGGAACATAAAAATTAAAGTTATTTTCTTTTAAAGCTAGATTTTAGGAAATAATTGACATAATTTTTAAAAGCAAATAGCCAGTGATTTTTCTTCTCTAACTAATAATATAATCTTGCATTGCATTGATTATTAAGCGTAAACACTTCACACATACTTTATTAATTATGAGGGAAAAACCTGCAAATCACAAGTTTTATCAATTGTTTTTTTTTTTTAGCTTTATTGGCCTTCTTGATCTTGTACGGCTTTCACATCTAGTAGTTTTATGACTTTTACAGTGTCCTTATTGAATGTAAATGATCTGGACAGACAAACATCACCCACAAGCAGCTGATGGGATGATGCTGTATGGATGCTGCATTATTATAAGAAACGTGATGCAGGACAGAAGTGCCCAAGTCCAGCCCTCAAAAGCTTAATCTTATATGCATCCCTTCTCCAACACACCTGAATCCGATGGTGGGATTTACTCATCGACAGGTCCTGCAGCTCTGCAGAGGCCTGGTAACATGTGTTGGAGAAGGAATGCATCTAAAAGCTGGTGCTGTAGCTATCAACAACCGCACACGGGCACTCCTAGTGTACACATCATACAAGTACATTTCATGCTGCATTCACTTGCAGTTTGGCATCTGAGGTTCACCATGTAAAGCTCAGTTTACACTTAATATTTGCCAGCCGAGAAAAAACAACCTGATGACGCAAAAAAACAAGGAATATAGCATATTTTGGCAAAAGACAACAGAGGAGTAGATGCTTTCTACTTTATACAGGGAAATTACTGGAGGTTCAAATCACAGGTTTTATAACAAAACAATATATCGATTCACTGGCTAAAGCTTTAGCATTAACATAAAATATGAAATGGAGCTAAATATTATTTAGATTGACGAATAAAAATGGACTCTCAATATGATCCAGCATGGAAAACAGGCAGTAACAGAGAGAAAAATAGTGAGTAAAATGTTTTTTTTCTCTTTGTCCAGAACTACTTATCTCAGTATTTCTCTGAGGTGGGCGTCAGCGCTCCAAACTCTGTCTGGCGCAGCTCCCTGGACTCTTTTGAAGACACTCTAAAAAGAATGCAAGAGTTCTTTGGGCTTGAGGTGACAGGTAAAGTGGACTCCAACACACTTGAGGTCATGGCTCGACCCCGCTGTGGGTTCACAGATATCGCCAGATATGGCTACTTCGATGGCCGACCTAAGTGGGACAAGACAGTGATCACATACAGGTACCTGACAAGGCTGTTTGCATGAAACAGATGTAGATATGAAACACAATAAATCTCCTGCAGAAGTACTAATGAGATGTTTTTACTCTGGCTCTGCTGCAGGATTACAGACTACACACAAGATCTGAGTCAGAGTGCTGTAGATGAAACCATAGCTAAAGCCTTTAAACTCTACAGTGACGTTGTCCCATTGGATTTCAGAAAGACTGACAGCGACTCAGCCGATATCAGAATAATGTTCAAAGCTGGAGGTGATGCTGCTGCATACATAGTCCTTTGACAACGTGGTTGATGTGGTGAAAAACTAACTTCTCTTTTCAAAAACAGACCACGGGGACTTTGCTCCGTTCGATGGGGTGAATGGGATCTTAGCCCACGCATTTTCCCCTGGGGAAGGCCATGGAGGTGACACCCACTTTGATGCAGATGAAAATTGGACTCTGACCTCAACAGGTCTGAAATGAAAGATGACAA
>JAVQJG010017747.1:0-13234 GCA_036024015.1 Craterocephalus amniculus | reverse complement strand
ACAACAAAACAAGCCGCCCCCAAAGCTGTCGCACAAGTGCTATGTAAAAAAAAGATTTGTAGCACAGACGGTTTTTTTCATAGCACGTGCGACATATATGTCGCACTGTACAGCCCTGATGATGATTATTAAAACATAAACCTGCGATTATTTTAGGAATGTCGTCTTCTGGACATTCTCTTAATGTTGATACAACAAAAAAAAAAGCTCAGAGATGCACAGCATACGATTCCCAGATGAAGAGTTTTAAGAAATCAATGCAGATCCTTTTTTTCTCTTTTGACAGATATTATCAACTCAAGGATTTCAAGATGGTGACTGATGTTTTATGTGCCACCAAAATGCAAGGAGAGAGCTCTTAATAATTGATGGTGCTGGAACAGAGAGATAACCGTTCTCCTCCCGTTATCAATCATTAATGGAGTTTCCATCAAAAACACTTCAGCCCCTCAAGTATCAAATCTCTCTTGAAGGTGGAGGACCCACATTCAAACATCCCACTTCATCAAAGGGCACACAATGTGCTCTCCCTTTCTCTCATTTTCACTTGCGCAAATTAGGATAATAACAGCGCAAATTGCCAAATTGCTCACAGTGCTGGGGTAAAAGCAGGCATCTTAGCAGAGGTCTTCATGTGAGTGATGAGGGTTAATGGGAAAATTCTAAATATTTAAATCACAGCCAGTGTTTTTACTTTCTTCTGCTGTTTAAAGTCTTGCTTTTTAAAGCAGCAGAGCCCATCTGGTCAAAGTCACACAGGACATGATGTGCATCAGTGGCACTCATAAAGCGCCCTGCCACTGCCGACCTTTAAAACCACAAGGTTACGCACTGCGTGAATCTTTACATCCTCCAGGAGACACACGCCGCAGAGTTTAGTGCATTGGACTGACTTAAAGGGATGAGCCGCGGTCCTTTGTGTAAAATGTGTTTATAGCCATCTTCCCAACCCTAGATGTCACATTCACATCATACGGGCACACGACTGCATAAGCGCTGCAGTTATAGCTACAGCAGAAATGATAGAGTATCCCTAATTACCCATCAAGATGGTTTTGACAGCGTTGTGTGTGCGAGTGATCAGTGTTGTGGCGCAGCGCCAGCAGCGGCTCGGTTCTGTTTGATTTGTAGCTGCAGCTGAGTAGCAGGAGGTACACCCTGAGAGCTGCAGTGCCACACACTTTCCTGCTGCCTCGCCATCAGCTCCTACCACCCTTCGACCCGCTCTCCCTCTCATGACCTACCTCAGCACGGTAGCTATTGACACAACATAAATAATCAAATCATTTTGTCAAGCAGCAAAGCTGCAGTCTGAAATTACAGTAACGCCTGTTGATCTGCAAGGTTGAACTTTGGCACAGCAGGGCTTCGAACCACAAAAACCTTGAAATGTCTATGCAGCTGTTCTATTTTTTTATGTGTCTTCGTTTATGATGTTAACTCTTTGCGATTTGCTAAATAATACTGTCTGAGCACAAAGTACGGGTGAGACTGATAGAAATGACAAAACTGGGGGTGCAATGGATCATCAAATATGCTACAACCTCTCCCAATACATGTCAAAGCATTAGCAAAGGATAGCTGGCAGGTTACATAATCTATGAATGTGATCACAAAATATAATATCATTGCACACAAACTGGCTTTGCAAACCTCAAACAAAGCCTCAAATGGAAAACAATTGTTTGCTCAAACTTCATAAATATGAGACTTTGCTTTTGGTTGTGTTATGTCAGTAAGACTTTAAAGGTTTCTCAGGTTTTGAATAAAACAAGTGACTCAAAGGCATTGCTCTTAGAAATGATGATGAACATCTGTTGATCGATAATCTTCCCAATTTTCTATTGGACTTACGATCCAAACAAGTTATGTTTTCATTTATCTCCAGTCTTAAACTTCCCCACTAGGTGCTGCTAAAATGAAGATAGATAGAAGTATAATTAAAAGTAGACTGATTATAAAGAACGTATTTCATTTATGAAAGCTTTTCTAGAATTCATCAAAAAACCTTCAGCATATTCATGGACAATGTGTTCTGATGTATCAAATTCCTGTTGGGACTATATAAAGGATTACCTGTAATGGACTAATTCATACAGAGTAAGCATACTGAAAGCTTTGGCTTTGGTACAATAGTGAAATGAATAAGAGCACAATGCCAGCCAGTTAATATTAATTTTCTAAAATGCTATCTGGAATCTGCAACAGAGTCGGTTGTTTTTGTTTTTTCTTTAAAAATGTATAGAGGCCACATTTCTCAGTTCATATAAGCCACTTTGCCAGCTGGAGGACACATTAGCCATGTACAAGGCCTTTAAATCAATTTCTATGTAATGACATTCATTTTCAGTAATACATGAAAGAGCATTTCTATTCAAATCATGCAGTACATCATGGAATTGGGCTCCTGCCAATAGAGAGTCACAGGTCAATTATCTTTCAAAAGATAACAGCCACGTCTGCCATTCATCTTATCTGGGCCCGATTTCCATCTCAGGGATTCATAGTAAATAAACAAGATGAGCAGATATTTATATTTGAAAGGAAACCTGTGTAATAAGGGGGACTAATCTACTTGTCACACACACTCAACTTCTACTGATTCTGCTGACTCACATGAGATGAGCTTCAGATTCAACACACTCTGGGTTGTTCAAATATGTTGACAGCTTAGTCTTAAAGGAACATTCCTGGTTTTGCAGACCTGAAGGCGAGAATCTGAGATTTCTATGAACAATAACGATGCCACAAATGACAAATTAAACTAAACCAATGATACAGTTCTGGACATTTTTTTCAAATTCAAATATTAAGCCAAGTATTCACAACAGCTACAGCTGCCCACATCTGTATTAAAAGGACATCATGTTGACAAAACAAATGCCGTGCTAATGAACTGAAACTCTAAAATATCACCCTGTTGGAAAGAATAGACAAAATGTCAGACTAAATAAAGCAGTGAAAACAACAGGCAGTTCAGTCAGACAGTCAAGATTTTCTTATCAAGCATTTTTAAAGAAACGTCTTTTCAGAGTGAATTCCAAACTTTTGCTCTCTTGGTTTTTTGGGGGGCTCACAAGAAATATAACTTGAAAACGTGTTCAGGCTTGATTCCTGACAGTTCATCTTACAGCTTGATCTACTATTTTATGACACTGATTGCAATCTGGAGCTACCTTTGTCAAAACTCCCTATATGGTCAAAAGCTGAGAAGTGCCTTTCGGGGCAGACATGGATGTCAGTGTGATGTGTACATTTCTTCTTTCATAAAGTCACATTCAAACACACCAGCAGGAGATGCAAGTGCAACTTTGACTTCAAACATAACTTCATGGAAATGAAATACTTAATGAAAGGGCACCTCAGCTCTGTCAATCAAGTCAGCAAGTTCAATTTCAGAATTCGTAACTGAATAGAGAAAATTCCACCCCCTGGGAGGAAGGCAGACGATTGGGCAATGTTTAACCTCTGTGACATGCAATGCTAATGATTTGTTGTAACACTGAGTTTGTACACTACAACACGTCCTTCCTGACATTTCAAATACTCAGACACATCTGAAATGAGGATTTACTTGTCTTGTCGCTTGGCATGAAGTTTCCTGTTTTGAGGAAATGCCTACAACCGCAACACAAATAAATGTCAAAACAATGAGTGGGATCAATATGCAGCCATTAACCTCTCAAGAAAGTATGCGAAGAATCAGATTTGGCAAACATTGCGTGTGTGTCAGTCTATTGTTTCACACTCTAACTAAGCTGAACAGCTGCAATTAACACCCTTTTATTCGCTCTGTCGTTGGTTTTGTCATTAATTCCCATTGCCCCAGGCGCAAGGATCCAGTTTAATAGTCAAAATGTTTCCTTTCAAATCAGCTGCACATCATTGGAGCTGAAGGACAACCTGATAAAAACCAACTCTTAACTTCCTTCTCTGCACCTTTGACTCTAAGGAGGAGTTTTCTCAGAAAGACACGTGACCTACCAGCCCAGTTTGACTAACTGCCACACAGTCCAAAGGACAGGCGCTCAGCATGATGACAACAAACATCTTAATACCTTGGTGTGTGTGTGTGTTTGTGTGTGTATGGCTGCGGGCAATGGGAATTTTGATGCGAAAGAAAGAGAAACTTAAGAGACATCGCGAGACCAAAACACAGATAAAACTCGCAGATTGTCTCCCGCAGTGTCTGGACGGCCGGCTGCTACTCTTCGTGACCCCAATGCTTAGAGCCACAGATCAGATCAGGGACACTGTGCGACAGATGTCTGCCCTGGTGCTCTGTTCCAGGCATGAGTGCTGCTGGCACACAAACCAACGACGGCGGTGTAGGGGAGGGGGGGGCGAAGACACACAGAGACGAAGATGGATCATTGGCAGAGGAAGGGAAAGAAAACAGAAACAAAGAGGAAGAAGAGGGGAGGGAATGGAAGCAGTTTGAATCCAGACATCACATCCTGCTGTCTTTATCTGTAGGATGAGATCTACTCTGTCATGTTTCTGTCAGCTAACAACCAGACGGGTCAGAAAGTGACACTTCAAGTTAAGACGTATCTCAAGCAGCTGCTGTCGCTGACTGCCTGACTTGGGGGAGGAAGCGGAGACCTCACATGGTCTAATTCACCATCATTTTCTTTATATCAGTTGAATACATGCAAAAAAAAAAATATCATGATTGTGAGCCAAAAGATGTCTCTATTTAAGAGAAATCATTCAGGCATCATCTCATAAAAGCTGACATAAAACCTCTGCATAAGCCCTAAAACGGCCTTATGTACACTTCAACATGCAGAAAAGATGATGAGAATAGAAAAGAAGGCGGCTAATTATAGCCTCACAGCAGCATGGCCAGAAACAAAATCGGTCATCATCATCAATAAAGCAAAAAGGAAACCACCCCCGCCCCCCCCCCCCCCCTGCTTCCACCACAATCCAATAGAGAGGCTTTTAGCCTTTCGTAATGATTTCAGAAGTGACAAGTCAAACAGATTTACGGTGACAGCCTGAAAGGAAGCAGCACAAACACTTACTACTGCTCACGTGACCACACTTCCTAGCCTTTCTCCTATTCCTCTCTTTCTTCAGGACCCCCCCCCCCCCCTTCTTTGCTCACAGTTCCGGGGGACGAGGAAGAATGAGGCTGGCTCAAAGGAGGTGGGCAACAAGCCTATTCAATTACCCCCTCACTCAACACGAGCTCCCTTCAAACGAGGGGGGGGAGCTCGGCTTTGTGGAAGTTGCTTACTTAAAGTGACAGCCCGTCAGATAAGAATCTGGTCATGGAAAACTTGTGGCACAGAGCAAATGGAGATACCTTTGTACAGTCTGAGCACCATTACCCATGTTTTATTAGCTTCAATGGGCCATGGATATGAGGTGAAATTTTCAGTTTGCAGGAGCCACTCGCAACTTTTTCAGTAGACATGAAGCACAATTAAAAGTATGGATTCATCTGTAAAGGGGACTCTTAGGAAATGGTAAAACATTACGCAATCACTGCAGCAATTTTATCTTTATTACAAGTTGCTCAATAAAGCCTGTGCTCTTTTCGTTCCAGTGTTTTTCATCCATATTCATCAGAAAAGTATCATCCGTGCCCTTTTGTGAGTGACAGGCTCTGCATTTGACTTTCATTTCCGCAGCTCTGAAACATGGAAAAATGTACGTTTGAGCAACATCAGTGCCCCCAGGTGTGAGCCGGTAAGCCGGTGCAGTCACTTTTCCTTCCCCACTCCTTTCTCTGGAAGGGCGAAAACCACCTTTTTGCTGCTGTGAGCTTTTGAAAACAGAGCTACCTCTAAAACCATCAGAGATGGCGGGGAGCGATGTGTGCAGGGACTCGGCGAGAAGCACAGACCCCTCGGGCTACACAGATTCAGTTTCCCCCATCCTGGTTTCCAAAAACAAAGGAATTCCAGCGAAAATCAGGGCAGGACCTCACCCCAAGCCACTGCTGCTGCCACCCCCACTTCCCCTCTCTCGCTCTATCAAACACACACAGACACACAAACACACACGCACACACATTTCAGTGCAATGTGCACACATTAGCAGCCTAGGTGATCGCATGCAAGCATCAATGACGCAGCTTTCCTCTCTTGTTAAACAATCATTTTGATTTGATAACCGGGGAGACGTGTTTGCAGTGACATGACAAGGAGAGGTAGATGTATGTGTGTGACTGTGTGGGGGGCGGTACCATAAGGATCTAATTCATACTTCAGAGTAATGTCTGCTGCTGTTGTTTTGCTGCTACTAGTGTTGTTATTGACTTTGCCTAACCAGCACAGACACGCTCCCAAGAGGCCGTAACCACGAGGTTGAGCAAACACCTTTAAAAGTGTTGCAGGTGAGGCCGTAGCATAGCAAACTGACCCCCCACCCACTTCCAGACATAAAGCATGTTATGTCCTTTCATGCGTCTTTAACAATCCCATCATATGCCATTAAGCTTCCACTGAGCCAGAGCAGACAAGCAGAGGTTGCAGGCTGCCTTTGGAGACATCTCGGGTGTGTAAATAACAACCTGAGAAGCTGCTGTAGTACATATTCGGGAGTAATGGGCAATCACAGGAAACAAAAGAGTTCATAACAAGTACCATTTCCTCTTTCTGATTGATACATTACCTGAAACTGTCTGAAACATGACGAAAAATGAAATAAATAAATGAGCATGTCCTTAGAGGAAATGTTAGAAAACTACAAAAATTGAACTCATTAAATGTGTTCAAACATTGTACATAACAGACAAAAAGAAATACTGTGATTCTTTTACTCCTTTTTAATGCTTTATTTGGCACATCTGTCATGATTTATGTAAAGCACTTTGAATGGTCTTGAACAGGAAATGTGCTGTACAAATAAGCAACAGTTTGATTGTCAACTGCTGCAATTAACTCAAGTGACAAATGATGGATAGGGAACCCACAGATAATTTTACACCCAATGGGCTTCCGAATGCTGAGCTTTATTGACGTTTTTATTCTGATTTGTCAAATAAAAAACAAACATGATGTTGTCTTAAAGAATACATTAAACTAGTCATCAAAAACTGGCCACTGACAAGAATGCAAGATTAAAGCTCCTCACTGTTGGCTTTACTTTTCAGACCCCATGGGGGCATCCAAATCTTAAATACAATGCTTACGAATCCACGTTATTTTTTGTTCACCAACTTAGTTTAGCATGCTAGGCTGTCCTAATTTGCAGACAACACAAAGCAATAGATGTCAGCTAAAATTATGTTAAAACAAAATTACAGTCCTCTCACATATAATTAATAATATCAATCAAACTGTTTACTTAATGGAAAGGTCATGGAAATCATTAGGGTTTTTTCAACATGTAAACATGATTTTTTTCATTCTAATTTAATATAAATTCAACCGATAGCTGTTAAAATCTTTTCAGTTTGGATTAATTTACTTCTGTACGTTTAATGAAAAAAAAGGTGGAGCTAAACACGGTTTCAGCAAAGATAAAACCCTGTTAATTATAGCTTCAACAATAACGGAAACATTAGATGTAGATCTGCTTCATGCTCTGTTCCTCATTTCCACTGGATATAGACACAACTTCCACTGAAACATATCTAAGACAACACATGACAGCAGCGTTACCGCAATCCACTGCAGATATTTGTGAATGGTGCCTCGTTCTCCTTAAAAACAGGGACCCTTGCTGATTTGTCAATAATATTTGCCAGATAATTAAAGAGCCTTGGGAGACAATGACAAACATTGCTTACAGGCTGATCCTTGGCAAGTACCAAGCAGTGTATCATTGCTGTCTCCGGAATACACACGATTACCCTAGTCTCATTACTGATATGATAAACGACAGCTTCCACAATGGCTTTGCTTTACTGGGAGAACTGGGGTAGATTAGAGGAAAGAGGTGAAAAAACATTGGCCCTGTAATAGAGCACCAACATGCGAGGGCGGGGGGGCGGGGGTATCTTTGGTGTGACCGCGGATATCGGTGGTGTTATTTAAAGGTCTGCTGCAAGCAATAGTACTTCAAGGAATATATGCTGAATTCCCGAGATCACTATTAAATAATGTTGACTTTAAAATTCAGATTCTTTGCCTCTCTATTTGTTTCATTTTTCATCGCCTTCCCCGGCTTCTTCATCACTCTTCTTTCCTGTGACCCACCAGCCCGTCTCTTTTTACAGTCGCTGTATCCACACAGAGGTTTAAAATATGCCCCTTTATCTGAGCCGCCCAGGCGGGAAAATGAAAGGGATGTCAGTCCTTAGAACCCTGGGAAAGCGCCTGGCTCAACAGCTAGTGTCAAAACCGAGGGGAGGGCACCAAGCGGGCAAACACACTGCATGCATAACACACACATTTCTGTCACTGGGGAAAAACTGGGAAAAGCAACTCGGTAAGGCCAGGCTGTGATGCTTGCAGTTAAATGGCAATATGATTTGGGGGATTCAACATAATAGCCACGATAAGCATGATCAATGGAACAAATGCTAAAATGGAATATGTGCAGCTGGTGTGGTCTTCTCCCTACCCTCAGAAACTGCTTAATACTTACCACACTGCATACTTTGGCCTTTTCTCCTGTGTGAGCGAGAGTCAGATTAAACAAGAGCAAATATGTCACTTTCTCTCCCCTAAAACTAAAATGGCGAGCAAATGCAACCCCTGTTTCAGAAATGTTGGGACTTTTTTTTTTTATTTGAGCAAAATAAAAACTAGAAGACCTTCAAATCACATGAGCCATATTTCAGTCATACACAACATCACAGAGGTCTAAAAGGACAAATTTGACAATGTTATGCTTAAGATGAGCTGTTGTTAAATGCGATGGTCAGTGCAGGTCTTAAAATATTTGACACAGAGCATGTTTACAGTAGTTTAGCATCTTCTCTTCTTTTCGGTATAGTTTGAAGATGTCTGGGCATCGAGGCTACGAGTTACTGGAGTTTTGGGCTTTGGGATTTGACCCCATTCTTGCCTGATAGAGATTTCCAGTCGCTGAAGAGTTTGTGTTCGTCTTGATGTATTTTTGGATTAATTATGCACCAGATGTTCCGACTGGTGAAAGATCTGGACTGATGGACCAGCTCAGCACCTGTATTGGTCTCATGTGAAGCAATGCTCTTGTAATAGCTGCATTATGTGGTTCAGCATTGCCCTGTTGAAATACACAAGGTCTTCCTTGAAATAGACGTCCTCTGAATGTGAGCAAATGTTCATGAAAAGCCTTTACGTAGAAGATAGGAGTTGCAAAGCATTTGCAATTTGACATTTTGAGAACCACAGTAGGCATCAAATGAGACCTCATATTGTACATAAAACAATCAAATTTGTTAGGTTAAGTAGGTGAATAGAGAAATGGCATATGTGACTTGAAGATCTTTTAGTTTTCATTTTGTTCAAATTTAAAAACATCCCCACATTTCTGGAAATCGGGTCGTATATGCTGTCCCTTCCCATTAGTAAATCTTTGTTTATTTACTTTGTCAGAAAACATGGAAGTAAGAATCCCTGGAGGCCCCGTTGGAGACTTTTCGTACACCTTCACAGAACAACTGCCGTCACTCTGCATCTCCCACGCAACCTCCGCCAGAAAATCAGCGTGCACTTCCAGAGATAACATTGCCGACTAGACAAGAGACCGTTAATAGCACAAATGATATTATAATGAGCGTGTGCTGCTTTATCTTTAGAGAATGATTCATTACAGCCTAAGCTTGAGAGATTTGAAACATGCCGTGAAGGGGGGTAACCAACATTAATTCGCAGGATCCAAAATCCTCCAAGTTGCCGGTGCTGTATATGAAAGCATAATAGGTTATTGACTTAACCCAGCAGGTGCAGCTCTTTGCCAGGCTGGTTGGTTAGCAGGCGGCAAGTGAGAGAGAGAGAGGGGCTGAGCTCAGTTGTGAGTGGCTGTCTGGAGAAAGAACCCAGGCGGGACACTGTGCAAGGTGTGAGGACCTCTTGGAGGAGTGTGCAGTCTGCGCTGGCTTGCAGGCATGCTTCAGTATCAGGAGAGACATGGCAAACACAGCAGATCGGCACTGAAACCGTAAACCTACTGACCCGGCATGATGAGGGAGAGGGGACTAATTAGTGACTGTACTTACAACTCAAAGAAGAGGGAGAGAGACGAGGAGAAAGGAGGAACGAGGGTGGTGGTGGTGGTGGTGGAGGAGGGGTGTTAAAAACAAAACCCACACACAGAGCACACAGTTGGGGGATGAGGACAATGAGTTTGTTTAGCTTAAACAGGATTTACAAGCCAAACAGACACACGCCAACGCCACTCACTCAGACACATAATATCGCTCTTCCCCTCCACGCCGACCTCCTTCTCTCTCGCTTCACCAGTACAGGCTAACGCAGCTGAGCCAGGCTATGTGAGGATTTCAGCAACAGTAAAAAAAAATAAAAAAGTGAGGGTAATTGCTTGCGATGGTGAGAAGTCTTGAGTGCAGGCGGCACCGGTGGGCGAATAGATAGAGGGAACATTTTGTTCCTCCTGTGTGTCCTCTGACTCTCATATTGTTCCTTCTGATGAAGGCTGGGTGCCATTTATGATTCAAGGACTGTTGGCTCTCAAAGGAGGAGGGAAAGGGACACGGTCACGGTGTCTTTCCTTGAGTTTGTTTCTCAAAGTCCATTAAATCAAACATACATGAGATGATGACAGGGACAGGCCAGAAACTTTACTTTCCCTTTCTCTGCACACGCATAGAGCACCATGATGTCGGCAAAGCTCAAGGCTGAAGCTACAATTCTCCAGAAACCGAAGTTCCACTGTTGTTTTGTCTCTATTAAACAGCAACAACGTACAGATGCAAAGCCAGGTCGCATTCAGTCCAAGCAGAAATCACACCACAGGGAGACAAGTTTACACATCGGAGTTTAGAGAAAGTTTGTGGAAAGGGATCATAGCGTTTCAAAAATCAGCTACAGGACTCTATCTTCCGTGGCAAAACAAATATGTTTATCTTCGCTTGACGATAAACGGCGTGTTAAGGCACTCAGCATTATTCACAGCGACTTTCTAGCCACCTCATGAGTCTTAACCAGCCATGCTTCGGCCGCAAGACGAACAAGATTTGCAGGATTTGTAGCTTGAAGGATGGTGGCGACAGGCATGCGGAGTTGAGGTTTCCTTATCCCAGCGCCTCATCTTGGTCCACTTTTGGCTTTCCTCACCATACTGATGTCATCAAGATCAGTCAGCATGATGACTTATATCTACTCGCTGCTTTATTTTCAGTGTGTTATTTAAACTATGACTTTAAAAAAGGCTGAACCAGAGACTTAGTGAGAGAATTACAACATTTAGGCAGCAGCTACACATCTGACATGAGGGTATACCTCCTTCTAATGTCCCTTTTCTTTATGAGTCTTCTGCTCTGAGGGAACAGACATTTTCCTTTAATAAAAGACTAAAATAGGCACAGTGGAAAACAAAAACTTGGTCTGGATGAAAAGTGTTGCCAAATTTAAGCCACGTTGGAGGCAGAAAGACACAAAGGCTGGCTTCTCATCTGCACAGGAGTGGGTGGGCCTGGGCTGATGGCGAGGCACCAGACTACAAGAATACATGTCAAGTGGACAGGCAGCGAGTATTTCATGACACTCCTCAAAAAACACGAACAGTCGGATGAAATGTCAGCCTGTCAAAACACTGATCAGCGATCGCGGGGTTTTAAGTACTTGCAGCAGGCTGCTGCTGTGCTGACAGCACTAAAGGCTGCACAACTTAGTAAATCGCTGTGTAACAAAAATCTAATTACTGCAACTAAAGTAATCTGTTTTTTTTTCCCCCTTGTACATGCTTCTGCTCAAAATTACCCCGGTGCTTCACAGAGGGTTATAGACAGAATTAAACACCTTTTTCCTCTCAGTGCGGAAGCAGCATGCGAGCCTAAACTGATGCAGACGATTCACGGTAAAGTCTGGAAATGTGGCTCAAGTTGCTGCAGCCTGATTTGTTTTCTTGTGACAAATATTCATTATTTCCTGTCATAATGGGTTGTGCGGTTTCTAGAAGAAAGTAATCTCTACATGTCTCCTTGTTTGGTGTGTGTGTGCGGGGGTGGGGAGGAGTTTAAACATATGGATAGCAGCATTTTCCATGCTTGTAGCTACAACTGCAGGTGTTTGTGATGTTGCTCTGTCTAATCAAAAAACATTTTTTCCCATCGCATTTCCATCATCTTTGCAGCCCGTCCGTCAGTGCATAGACCTAAACAATCCAGTTTTCCAGAGCATGCTTGCATTTGCACTCATCCTCGACATTTTTTTTCTCTTTAAAACACCCAAATTTGATTTCAGAGTGAGTCTACAGGAGCCTTTAGCCTGTTTAGTGAATCAGACACTCTTCTGTCTTGTCTCGCAGCCTGCCTGCCTGCCTGCCTGCCTGGCAGGCTGGTTGCAGAGAGGCCCCAAGAGGGACAACAGATGGAAAGAAAACTCACACATACACACAAACACACACAAATTTCAAACACTTGCAGATGGCTTTAATTCCTTGCCCTCGTTCTTTCATGATTTTTCAGGTAACCTCGTCTGAATGAACATGTCTTCTTCTCATGCAATGCCGGAATGACTTAATACTCCTTTGGTTTGTCGGATGGGGGGAGGGAGGGGTGTGTGTGGGGGGGGGAGGTGGGGGGCAACAGCAGCAGCACTAATTAATGTGGTGCGGCTGACAAGTGTTGCTGCTGAAACAATTTCATTACATCACCAATTTAAATGAGTGAGGAAGGAGACACTGGAGGGTGCACCTATCCCGAATGCGGTTACACACTTTCTTGGACATAAAGGGAGTGGACTCAATAACACCAACAGCTGCAACCCAACGCAACATTCTTGCAATGAGCACAGAGCCTGTTTCCTGACTGCGATGTTTAACTCAAGGATTGCGCTTTGCTGCTTCATTTTCTTCTATCTGATTTTGATAACAATGGCAGTGCATTCATTATAATACAGGTAACATTTCTCTAAACTTTCCTACCATTGCCACAACCAAACAGTGTAGGGTCCAATGATCTGCCCCCATCATGCTCACATCAAAATCAGTACCTTACTAACCAGAATAAAGACTCTTTCTCACACACTCTCCAACTTCAGCTGTCCTGCAGGCAGGGTAATGAAAGAACGGCATTCTCCACCTCCTCCTCCCTCTTCTCTTCGTCCTCCTCCCATCCTGAGAGCCCCCCCCCCCCTCTGCTTCGCTCTGCCCCGGCTGGCCTCAC
>JAVQJG010017725.1:0-12456 GCA_036024015.1 Craterocephalus amniculus | reverse complement strand
GAGTTCCAGAATAAGGGAGCAGAGCGTGGGAGCGGGAGGGAGTGGCGATGTGGATGAGGTCAGGTGGGGGGGTCGGGGGGCGGCTGCTGGGTTCTGGACCCGTTCTCGGAAGTGACAAGACTGTGGACCAGGATGGAGCAGTGTGGGGGGTGAGAGAGGAACGGCAACAATTGATGGAGCGTAGATGGAAGTAAGCAGATCGGACAGTATTATTGATGTGGGCATGAAAGGAAAGCGAGCTGTCGAGGATGACACCCAGACTCTTTACCTGAGGAGAGGGGGAAACTGTGGCGTTGTCGATGGTTACAGAAAAGCTGCTAGTTTGGGAGATTGTAGATTTAGTGCCGACAAGAAGAAGTTCAATTTTATTGCAGTTGAGTTTGAGGAAGTTGGAGGTGAACCATGTTTTTATTTCTGCAAGGCAGTGGGTGGAGGAAGGTGGGAGAGAGGAGTCGGGCTTACCGGAGATGTAGATCTGGGTATCATCCACGAAGCAGTGAAACAGAATGTTAAATTTGCTGAAGATGTTGCAAGTGGGAGGAGGTAAATTATGAAGAGGAGGGGCCCAAGGACAGAGCCCTGGGGCACACATGAAGTGACTGGGGAGGGATGTGAGGTGAAGGAATTTAACTGGATCATACTACTGCTGCTATTCTAGCTGCCACTAATATTGATACATTAACATTATTATCTCTGTCATTATATTTCCTGGTCATCTTAATACCTGGTAGCCTACATAAAGCCTAATAATGATACCAACAAAATAGTTAGGGCATTGTGTTGCAGACACAGTGCTCTTATACATTCCCAGTTTTATTTTCTGTCAATTTTAGTCACATGATTCACTCTGGAGTGAGTACATAGTAACTCGCAGTACAGGTTTTTATAAATGAGTCTTTATAAATGAGAATTATATGATCATGATCAGCTATGGAGAAGATTTCCTCAATGAGGATTTTTTTTTGTTTGTATGCACATGTTCTGCAATTGTCACACAAGTGTTCAGAAAACTGACCTGGAATCGCTTTTGTTCCAATGTTGGTTTTAATTAATGATTAATGTCACTACACTCTGTTCATAAAAATGAACATATCTGAGCCCTGACTGTATCTGATTTGTCCTTTACACAAAAATAAAAATCCAACAAAAATTACAAAATACATCAAGGGGAACTTTTACCTTTCACCTATTACCTGTTTTCACTTCAAGAGTTGTTCTACAGTATATAATGTCTATAATGTTCTGGATAAGGCTGTCAGGAAGACTTCTGACTGGTCACATAGCAACACTTTCATTAAGAGATATGAATAAATTCAGTCTCCAGTTCATGCATTTGCATTAGTGGGTTTAGAGATGGATGGATGGGTGGATGGATGGATCCACCTTTTTTGTGATTCAGTTTTGAATTATGTAGACAATGTTCAAATAGAAATGAGAGTGACTTATATCACCATGACATCACTTGCGTAATAATTCTGAATAAAATAATTCAGATGTCTCCTCTTCTCTCTTCTAATACTGACATTAATACGGATGCTTCAATAATCATTCAAAATCAAATCAAAACCACTAATACAGTATGTGTGTTATCATATCTCAGAACAACTTTGCAACTGTGACCTCTGATGAAGCTCTGTCGACACCCGGGCTTCAGATAGTCTTTATGAGAGAGATCAAGGTCCTTCTTCTTTACTGTAAGATCCTTGCTTTAACTTTTAACAGCTTCCTGATAACTATCTGACTTACAAGAAACCAGGCCTCTTTACACTGAAGACAAAGTCTCTGACAGTTGCAATGATGGACTCAGACCTAAATTTAGAAAAACACAAGGTGTGGCTAGTATCAGCTTAAGAATATATCAAGGTTAAAAGATCTGGTGTGTCAGCATGACTTGGAAAAACCTGATCATGCTTATATAAAGTTTTTCATCTCTTTCTCCTTTTATCTTTTTTTGATGAACTCTGCACACTGCTGTCATGCTTTAGTTTTACATAAAGGAATTTAAATTGTCTTGTGCATTTAATGTACAAGGCAAATAAACTTGCCTTGCTGTGGACCAGAGGTGGAAGAAGCACTAAAAAATTGAGTAAAAGTAAAAGTATCTTTACTTTGCTTTAACAGGGATATATCATGCAAACTCCCCTTTTTTTATCCCTTAAATAAATGCTTTTGTGTTCTTTGAGGGTTCATGAGTGCAGAAAAATTTTATTTATTCACTCCCGGTACTGCATATATATCTTATTATTCTGTTTGGTTCATATTTATATGTTTAGTTTTCTCCATTCGCTATTACGTTTTCTTGTGTATTACGTCACTGTATTTGCTGCGGGTCAATTAAATATGGTCATGGGCTTCCCGGTAACCAGTTTCATGATCCGCTATGTTTTTTCCTTCAGAGCGATTTTGTAGTCAAGGTTTAGTCATGCCGAAGTTGCAAGCAGACAAGTCAAAATGTCCAGTTGCTGGATGTATCAACCCACACATGCCCTCACATCGTCCCCCAACATCGGAGCCTCTGCAAAATGGCTGGTTAATTTTTTTTTTCTTGGAATGTACCTGATTCAGTGGGGGAAAGCCTCCTTGTTTGTGCATGAGGGTCTAAACTAATCACAGAGGCAGTGTTCAGTTTTTATGCTCCTCAAATGTGGAGCAAACTCGCAGAAAGCTGCAAGTCTGCTGAAACTCAGCAGTTTTTATGATAACAAGAGATCCTATTCTCTCTGAGGGCTTCTTTATTCATTTATTTTTTGTTGTCTTTTGTTATTTTGTTTTTGGTTTTTAATTTTTCATAATGGTTTCTGCTACTGCTGTAATATTTGTAGTGTTTCTATGTAAGGCACCTTGAATTGTCATGTACATAAAATGTGCTTTACAAATAAAGTCATATAACGCATAATATCCACACCAGGATTTGCCTTTAGGAAAGGGAAGACTTAGTATGTATGAGTCACATTATCATCAGTTGTTACAGTACCATTACACTAAAGTGAAAGTGTAACTAAGGAACAGATAAAAAAAGGCCTGTCTCATAATTTGAGAGTCACTCTGCCCAGAGCAACACACCTAACGGTAAGGAAAATATGTTTTATTATTTGAAAAAATTTGGTTTATTCTGCCGTAGAAATAAACTTGTTGAATAAATTAAACTAAAACATGGACTTAAAGGGGAACAAAGAAAGAAAAGAAAAAATGCTAGCTAAGTGGATTTAATGTAATGCCTCATATATGGCTTTTAGATATTTAAGTTTACGCTCATACTACACTGATACATGAAAGAAATTTTATCTTAGACAAAATATTTAAATGAATTTCAATTTTACTTCTATCATTTAATTTATTTTTTTCCATCGTAGTATTTTTGTGACGTTTACGCTAAAATAATGTGTAGCATAATGGATGGATGTAAGAAAAATGGTTAGGAAAGGTAATTAATATTTCACTTCAAACTCGTGCTCTTCACAGGGAGCTCATAAAAAAGAAAAGCTGGTGTTTCAGGTAGCAGGGATTGCCGAGAAGTCAGATTTGAAATAGTCAATCAGCACCTCATGTGCAAATCACAGGGATTAACCTGAATGACCTCTCAGCCCTGTATCAACCTAAAATCCAAAGCAACACCTCGTCAGTCCTCATGGAAATGGCTCGTGAATTCCTTCTGCTTCCATCAGGGTGCAGCCTCATCCTGCCAAAATGCAGGATGAACCGACATTACTCTATTTCGATAGAAGCGACACTACATCTCTCTGCTGAACACAGAGTTCTTCTGTTTTCATTGATCATTGTCCTTTTCAGTATTTATTGTAGTATATGTGTTATTGTGCACGGATTGATTGTTTTTACTGCTTGCTGCATAGAAAATGACCTCACAGAGATAGTAAAGACTCCTTGAACCTTGAACCTATGACTTCAATAAAAGATGGTAGATTTTGTTCCATCATTACCATGAAGTCAGGTTGTAAAACAACAAATATGTGATCCCAATCAGATTAGACATTTTCAGGAAAGACTTAGCAGATCTCAGTGTGATAATGTTAGATCACATAATACATCCATTATATCAGCTTTGTAGCATGGAAACCAGGGCCGGCCGCTGGCATAATCATTTGTTAAGGTCCACAATCACTAGAGGGGGCCATACAATAAGTATGTGAATCACATTTTGTTCCCGTCAATATTCCAATTAAACAATAATCATGGCAACATATGAATTTAAACTGACTCAACGTAAAAAATTAATAAAATAAAAAAATCAGGAGTGAAAAAATAAAACAGCAAAGTCAGTTGGAGACTTCCTGCACGGCAAAGGAAGGAATTTGAGGCACAAAGTAACAATAACCTCTGCTGGTCCTTGAAAAAAAGCATTACAAATGGCTCCAAAAAGAAAATTCAGAAGTGGTGATGAACAACGCTAAAAAAGGAAAAAAAAAAAAAAATAAGAAGAAGGGAAAAAAAAATAAAAGGGGAAAAAAAGATGGACATGGACATAAGAACAGAAGTTAAAGGTATGTTATCATGTAACTCGACTGTTTAATCTGAGTGAATTAACTGTCTTAAGTAATCTGCTGTTTTTCTTGCTAGAATGCAGCATTGCAGCTATTCTAAAAAAAAAAGCATCGTGAGAGGCCGTTCGTGCTGTGTCCGATATGTCGGCAAGTTGTCAACAGAATAAGCAGGGGGTTATTAAATGTAATAATACATAATAGGTAGCTTATGTATTATTAATACATAAGCTACCTAGCCTGTAAGGTAGCTGGGCAGTCAGGCTCAACACTGCAGCCTGGGCGGGGATAAGAGGCTCTCTGCTGGCTGCATGTTAAGAAATGTGACAAGTAGACGTGAAAACACAGCTTTTAATCAGGAATATGCTATGAACAAACCCTTGAAGGCAGTTCAATGTGTGAAATTTGCCCAATTCACAATGATATCATATAGTCAGTTTATCTCATTTTAGGATGCACATTTTTGTCAAAAGCTAACTCTTAAATTTATCCCCTCACTATACTTGAAATAGAAAAAATAAACAACAATATATATTTTATTACTTTTTTATTTTTTTTACAATAATTAACAAACCTTTGTATAATATGAATAATAGTTTTTTGGTGGATACACTCATCAAATCGATAGTATGTGTTGAAGCTGCAGGCTTGAATAGGAGTCTAGTTTAAATGTTTGATTGCTATTTGTTGTTGTTGTTTTTTGGTGTTCATTTGTCATGGTTTTTACTTCCAGACCTTGTTAAATCCAAGTTGGTTGCTTATATAGTTTAAATATGTTGACTTATTCATTCATTTTCTGAACTGCTTATTATTCCAAATGGGTCGTGGGTGGGCTGGAGCCAACCACGTACCTGAAAGGCGGGGTATCTGACAGGTACATATAGAGGGGCATTCTCCTAGGGAGAATTTAGAGTGTCCAATTTACCTGACATGCATGTCTTTGGACAGTGGGAGGAAGCCGGAGTACCGGGTGAGAACCCACGCATACACGGGGAGAACATGCAGACTCCACACAGAAAGGCCACTGTTTCCTCAGCCCAAACCTCAGCTCCGAGCTCGAACCAGCGACCTTCTTGCTGTGAGGCTGCAGTGCTAACCAGTAGGCCGCCAGATATTTTCTGTTATTCAAACACTTCAGTTGCTTATTTTCTATCATTTTGAGGATATGTATATATTTTTTTAAAAGTAAGATATTTGCTGTTAACCATGCTGTTTTAATTCAATTAGGAGCTGTGCGTGTGATTTGGTAGTTGCCGTGTGCAAGTCCAGGGTCCAGCCCTGATGGAAACACGGACACATCATTAAATGTAAAATAGGAAAACAGAGGACAGATCAGGACTATTGAGCAGCAAGAATCCAATCAGATAAGAGAGCTCAACATTTCTGAGCTAAAGGTCTATTAACTTTATTTCTATTCTATTCTATTCTACTCTATTCTATTCTATAGTTCTTTAGCTGATGTTTTTGTCCAAAGCAGCTAACACAGGTGCTGCTGTGGAGGGTTGGAGGCATGGGATGGGAGTGTTGCTCCTATCAATTCAGTTTAAAGGGATTCTATGTAGTTGCTTAGTTTTTGAACTAGCGACTGCCATCAATGGGTCTTACTGTAAGCCTGCCTCAAACAAGCGCTATCTGGTGAGCTAAAAATCATTTGATCAGCAGAATGCTTGCCGTTTTCCACGTCATGAGGCCCTGGGGCGAAAATCAAACATGTTTGGTATTTCTTGCCTCGCGAGGCAAAAAACTCACTGTGTGCGCCGCTTCCTGAATTACGTACTGAAGGCAGAAATTCAAGTGACCAATGAAAACACGTCCTCTGCTCAGATTATTCCAAGATGGCAGCCTCCTGCCTTTTCTTTTTCCTTTTTCTTCTTGTACTACTTCTTGGTCTTTTTCTTTGCAAGCTTAAAGGCGGATGCAATCTGTGCATCGAACTTCCACCACCCTCCTGTTTAAGTCTGCCGTCTCAAGGACCCTTTTTGATTGGTCACTTGAATTTCTGCTCTCAGCACGTAGCTCCTGAAACTAAACTGATAAGTTTTTCGCCCCGCGAGGCAAAAAATATGAAACCCGCCGAAAATCAGGCACATACGGCGAGCTTTCTGCTGAGCAAATGGCCTCGAATGACTTTTAGCTCAGCAGATAGCGCTCGTGTGGAGCAGGCTTTAGGAGCACTGCAGCCTCCACGGTAAGCTTGTGCATGACAAGAGAAAAAGGTAGAGGAGAGAATGTTTGACAGAAAAAAGTTAACTAAAGGATAAGTTTGTTTTTTTCAACCTGGACCTATTTTCTAGCATTAAATATTATCATTTACTCACCCAGACAGTTTTGATATAATTTAGATCCACTCGCAATCAGCGTACAACCAATATAATGGGAATGAACAGGGCCCTCAAGTAAGGCAATTTCTGTCACAAAACTCCTTCATCTCACCAATGTTTTGTTATGAATCGCTGGTCTGATGCCCCTTTGAGCTCAAAGCGGCTCTGAGTAGGGATGCACGATATTATCGGCCCGGTATCGGCCTATATCAGCCTTAAAACTGAGTATTGGATATCGGCCACCTCGCTGATATTTAACAGATCATCAGACCGATAATGTTTGGTGATGTGCCAGTGAGAGATTTTTTCACCCTTCTCTCTCTCGCTCGCTCTCTTTTTTTTTTACCTGCGGGCATTGAAACGTCATATACCACACATGAACAGGTTATACACTGTCACTGTCAATAACATGAAATAACTAAACACTCACATTTTCCTTCCAGTGCAATTATCCTCTAAAAACAGATGCATGGGGCGCAATGTTGTTTATACTTTATAAAATACTATAAAGGTGAACCATTTAAAAAGCTAACTTTTTGTTTTTGTCCGTGTATTTTGGGACCAGCAGGAACACATAAAAGTAAGACAACTACGGCGCAGGACTTAAGAAGAGGGCAGCGATCATCATTCTCCATGCGCACGTCGTCCAGCTGAAAACTAAACCTGTTATTGACTTATTTTAACCCACATTGCTGTGTGATGCTGTACGTTATATTGTTTGTTAGTGTTCTGTTGGCTTTTTCAAACTTGGTCACATATCTTGGGTATGTAAGGGCAGTGTCCAACGCCTCAGTTTAACGCGTCCTGTGTAGGTCCTGTCGCCGTTTGTCCCTCCGAGCCCAGAGAAAGAAGGAAAAAAAAATTTTGTTCCGCCAACGTTAGTGAATGATCAAGAGTTCCCCCACGTTTTTCTAAAGGAGAAATTTTTTCTCCTCTCATTTAAGCTTACTTTGGTTTCTTTCTGAGTTGCCTTCTCGCCAATTCCATATTTACTATGAGAGGCAGCCTAATGGATGCAGCTTTCAAAGGGATGCAGTTTGTACTCTTAGTTAAAAAAAGATAATAATAAAAAAAAAGAAAAACAGTTTTATTAAACAATATAAAAAGGTCGGGCTTAGCCTTAAAATGGTGAAAGAAGTTGCCTTCTGACTGCTGAATAAACATTTTTGTCTGGTAACGACTGGAATGGCTTTACATATGTTACGTCACTGACATGTAACTGGATACATGTCAGTTACTAGTCCATGTACAAGTGTGGGAAAAAATGTAAACACTGACAACCCTATTTGTTATTCATAACACAAGATGAAGTATTTTTATGATTTAGCACAAGAGATATGCACAAGAGAGATGAATATTACATTATTTATTTTACAGCTTGAATATCGGTATCGGTTATCGGCCGGATGAGTTTTTAAATATTGGCATATCAGATATCGGCCAAAATTCCAATATCGTGCATCCCTAGCTCTGAGTTGCTTTCTTGTGTTGATCTGTCATTGTTTAAAGCCAAACAGCTGTTGTCAAAAACAAACATATCCTTTAAGTGCTATAAACATAGGCCAAATTCTAGTAATAAATATATGATAATATTAGCTACCATAAAATCCATATTTTTTATGAGGCCCTGTTGGGTTAGCGCAGCATGCACTGCAAAACAGCACTTTCAACATCTTAAATTATGTCATCATCACACTCCAGCATCTTCCCCAGCAAATTATTCTGCGGCCAATAAAGCCAAACCTTAGCAACATTAACTTTTATCCAAAAAATCCATCTTGATTATGCTTGCAATTGTTTGCTAAGAACCTTCAGCAATAGCGTGAGCTAAGTGAAACCATTTCACATGAACGCGATACAGATCACATCCCCAGAAACAGCTCGGGAGCTTCTGGCCTGACGTAGATTCAGTAAAAGAAGACACTGGTTTATAGATGCAACGGTGCTGAACTGCTTAGGTGTCAGTCTGCTCATCAAATGATGTTTTAATCGTAAGGGGTCAAATAAAAAGGCTATGTAAAAGATGTTTTTCAGTAAAAACTCATTTTTAGCCCCTTTCAGTCAAATTTTTCAAGACTTGATTACATTTTATGTGATACCAGTGAATAAAACAACTATCTCATGATATATGCATCACTGCTTTCTGTCTCAACTTAAATGTTGGTTATTGTTAGTTAGTATTGTAGTCTGTCACTGTGAATTGAATGTGGGTTATGAAACTGGGGCTTTTCACAGTCACCACAAAGGGGTTGTCATGCAGATGAAAACAGGAAATGATGATGGACTTTGTTTGTCATGTTAGCTGTAAGCGGAAAATGAAACTAAAGGAAAACCTGTCAAAGACAGAAAACCTGTCAAAGACAGCTTTTTGGTCTTTATCACTGCAGAAAAGTTGGAGGTTTAAACAATAAAATATTATGTTTGTTATTCAAGGATTCAAGGATATTGGCAGGGATTTGACTTGTTCTCAAACATGGGAAATTCAAGTAAGTCCTGATTTATGTCAAATGTGCCTTTTGAATATATTGCATGTTCGACATTTTGCATTTTCCCTAATGATGATCCCTTAAGATGTTTGATTGTTATATAAAAATATGTATAATTTACTCTTCAGTATCTAAGAAGCCCAAGCCAGGTGAGTCCTGACCTATTACACATAAACTATTCTATTAAAAGCTGCATGTTGAAACAGCTTGATCTTGTTATATGAATATATGTACAATTTACTCTTCAGGATCCAAGAAGCCAGAGCAAGGTGAGTCATGAGCTATTACACATAAACTATTCGGTAGCACTTCACATTAGGGCACTGTAATAAGATGGTATTAATAGGGTCATATCATGGTAACAACGTGATAATAAAAATAAATTCTTTTATATTGTAATTTACCCAAGCTTATGCAGGATAACATAGTGATAAAAGGAAATTAAATGGCAATTGTGTAATATTCCAATTCCAATTCTGATGAAATTACCCTAAATAACATTTGATAACTCATAACATACTAGTCCTGTTTTATACATTTCTAATTTAAATAAAATCACATTTTTATTATTGTTATCAGTATCATTATTATCATTATTAATGATGAAAAGGACGTTTGACAGAAGCACGCTTGTATACAAGATGCAACAACTAACACTGAGTTACATAAAAGTAAAGCCTTTATGTGTTATGTGTGTAGATGTGTGTAGATGTCTTGGACATCTGTCAAATATTGCTGTTGACTATGTTCATTGATTTTGTCAGCACTTTTTCTCCCCCTCAGAGTGAAAGAGAGAGGGATCCTGATTTTACATTTCCTGATATTAGCGTAGGCAAGTCACAACAACATAGCTATGCTGCTAGATTACTAATAGAAGCAATGTAGATGGATCATGTTAAGTTTAAATGTTAAAATCACATATTACACAGCTAAGCAGTACATCACAACAGTTATAGCTATCCCATGTGGAGTTATCGTCCTCTGTTACCCTGTGCTGTGGCAAAAAGTGATCATCTAACAGAAGTCGATCTACCGGCTGCGAGAGCGAAAGCAGCCTTTAAAACTAGCTCATAGAAATAAATAAAACAGAAATGTTCTTTGAAAGGCTGCAATACACTCACTAAAGTCACATGAAATATATTACTGTGCAATAAATAGCACAACTTCTGTTACATCCTATGTTCTTTCAAGGTGGAATTACTCTACAGGGTGGCTGTTCTTAACCTGTCATTATGACAAGTTAGTAATACCACCTTAAAAGGCATCGAGAGCAATTATTAATAGTATTAGCGAGTAATTTATAGTGTGACTTTGAGTTAAATCAGACTATTTACTGTCGTTTATTGCTAAGAAATTTACTGTCATGTCATCAGTAAAAATAATACTTCAGTAAATTAACACATATTAATTCCACTTTAAACGCAAAGACGCATTAACATAACCAGAATAGTGAAGGAGCAACATGTCGTAATATCTTTGTGATATCTTTCTGATTGCAGCTCTTCTCTTCATTTGGGCTCGTTATAAATCCATTAAAACATTAAGCAAAACGCGTTTTCTGGCAAAATGTCTGTATTTATAATGTCAGAAACAACAATAAACCTGGGAAACTGAGCAACCCAAGGCCTCTCAAGGAAGCTGTGGCAGACGATCACTCTTTGGCACACCTACAACACAGGGAGGAAGACATGAAGATCTCTTCAGTCTTAAAGTTCCGACTACACACTCTGGAGTTGGTCTGGACTGTGAATATTTCCCTTTTTATTTTCACCAGCCATTCAGCGCAGATCACTCGGGAAGCAGTGAAAACGTTTTTTGTTAAATCTCCCTCTACCAGTGCACAGGGAGACCAAGCAATGATGATTGTTTCCACTATTTGCCCAATCTTTTTTCCGTATTTTTGATTCCATCCTTGCAATAACACTGACCGCAAAATAAAGCTACCGGAAACCAGCGACCCAACATGCTGTCTCAAACCAGGAAATTAGCATTTTTTGTCGTGCACAGGGTCTATAGCAGGAACTAAGTGATGTAGAACAGCTTTGGAATTACAGGCAAATATTTGTGTAGTTACATCATTGTTTTTACTATGACTTGAACCAGAGGTGACCAAATGGGCTAATTTACATGCTGGGAATGTAAATTGTTAGTTATATAAATGCAGCTATAACTGACTTATAAAAAGTAAAGTAATGTATAAATATTGACTACAATTTAATTTTGTTTGGCTGGACAACTCACAGGCAAATATATGCAGATAACTTGCAAGAATATAAGAATAATTAAAACTCGCATCAGTGGTGCTAAATAAACAATGATTTTATGATAACTAATTATATAAGTAATATCCACATTTAATGATTGGTCAAATATCAATGCCACTCTGAAGCAGCATGAAGAAAGTTCAGAACACAAAAAATATGATTAAGTGGAGAGAACTTGATCTGCACTTAAGTCATGGCAAAACACTTGACCACATGGGAATGGCAGCTTTGGAGGCTGAAAGAAAGATGGAGAGATGTCCTTACGCCCCTCATAACTATCACACAGTCTCTGGCTGAAAGAAATCTAGCATTCAGAGGTTCATCAGACAAGCTCTTCCAACCAAATAATGTAAACTTTCTAAAGGAGGTTGAATTATTGGCTAAATTTGACCCTATTTTGGAAAATCATGTCAGCAGAATTAAAGACGGAGACGCACATGTTCATTATCACAACTGTTGTGACTGAAGTTAGAGATTCAAAATACTTCTCCATTATCTAGAGTGTACACCTGACATTAGTGACCAGGAACACACGTCTATTATCCTCAGAAGTGTAGCTTTAATGGGATAGCCAGAAGTAAAGGAACACTTCCTCGGCTTAGTTGATGTTGAAGCTACAACTTTCTTAATTCTGTCAACAGTCATCTTGGATGAACTGACTGACCTAAAACTTCCATTTGACAACTGCAGAGGGCAGCCTATGATAATGGGGCCGATATTAAAGGAGAACTTCGGTATTTTTCAACCTGTACCTATGTTGTAGCATGCTATATGATCATTTACTCACCCAGACAGTTGTGGCGCAACTCGAACTCCATCAGAAAATATTTATGTTAACACGCGATCAGCATAAATCCATATAACGGGAGCAATCGGGCAATCGGCGCTC